>ML393884.1:0-45807 GCA_005239525.1 Nicotiana knightiana
ATCCTATATTACTTGTCGACCACGTACACTTGCGTGTGCATTGGGAAATCAACCAACAGGTAACCACCAATTGAGACAAAGAAAGAAAAAAAAAGGTAGGAACCAACTTCTTAAACTTCATCAGGAGGGGGGTTGACTTCACTGGCAGAAGGAGCAGGAGCGGCTTGGGACGAAGAGACTTGAGCGGCAGGAGCCTCATCTTCAGGTGAAGAGAGATTCTGACCTTGTTGAGCCTTCTCAATGGACTCCTTGATTTTTGCAATTTCAGCATTAAGGTTGAAACCCTCTCGGCTCATTTCAGTCAATGTGTCGAGGCGAGAGTTCATATACGCCCAACTAACATCGACAACTGCCCTATCTTCAAGAGCTTCGTAATCTTTCTCCCATAGCATAACTTCAGCTCTTAGTTCATCCCTCTCAGTCACAGCAGCATAATTAGAGGCTGGCCAGACTTTTTAAAGAGGCTACGCTCTGCCGAAACTTCTATCATCACCTGCCTCATCTCCCTGCTGGAAGACCCTACTTCTGAAACAGAAAGCACGGAAGCAGGAACAGATGCATGAGCCATGGGTAAGGAATTCTGAGGAGCCGAAAAAGCCACGGGATAGGGAGCAAGAACAGGAGCAGGAATAGACACGGGGGCAGGAGAAATAACTGGAACAGTGGAACGGAGTTCTCTAAGAGAAGGAGAGAAAACAACTAGGGGAGCTTCATCAGCAATAGGACCAAAGCCTTCCCGGAATAAATGATAAACAGAATCATGCGCGGGAGAGGGAGAAGCATCCTCAAGGGCAGAAAATTCAACTTCAGGTACGAAAGGATTAATAACAGGTGTAGACTCGTCGTCTGAGATCACCTTCCTTCTGCGTGACCTATGGATTAAAAAGCCCTCTTCTTCTTCCTCTTCTTCCGAGGTCCTTGACTCACCTGCTTTTCTCTTTGAAGAAGAAGAGCCTGAAATGATCTCCTGTGCCTGAGCCAGGGATAACTTGGGAATAGACGCAGATGCAGAAACTCCACGAGCAGGAAACCCTGTCAAAAGGAAAGGATTAAATAATTCTCAAAGGAAGAAACAAGTACAAACAAAAACTTCACTTACCATGAGTCTTAACTCTCCAACCAGACCTCTTAGAGAGGTACGTCCATGAACGTTCTTCCAATTTAGCGATTAACAAAAGCTATTCTACCCAATCTCTGAAACCGAAGACATTCTCGACGGTTTCCATGATTGCTGCAAAAAGAAGAAACAGCTACGGTATTGATAAGATATCTAAAGCAAAAAGAAAGTAATGTGAGCAAAAAGTAATCACGTGCAAGATTCTACTTCTCAGGGAAGGAAAGATTCTCTTCACCCACTAAACCAGCAGTAGGAATAGCAACATACCGAAGAAACCAACCTCGATCCTTATCATCTTCAGGAGTCACTAACACCCTTTTACTTCTAGCAGCCAGGGTAAAAATTCCCTGACGGAACAACATTGGGGAATAGAGGTGAATAATATGATGAAAGGTAAAGGGGATCGAAGCTAAGGTATCCAAGTATCTAAGACATGCAACGACTCGCCATACAAGAGGACCGACTTGTCCCAAGCAAATTTTGAAAAATCGACAGAGCTCGATGATTACTAGGTCGGTGGGAGGCTTGAACCCTAATATAAAGGGATAGGTATAACCAAAAGAATGCTCTGTCTTGTAAGACATTATTCTTTGATTACTGTTTGGAATGATTACAGGAAAATTGGAACACCAATAACAATCCCTGCGTATAAGAGGAATTAAACCTTCAGTGAGTTGGGTAGGGTACTTGTCAGCACTATCAAGAGACGACAATGAAGAAAGTTGATCTCTAAGGGCCTGACTATCCCTAGCAAAGGCGAACTCCGCAGGTATTATTTCATCGACCCGCGGTTCGCGCAAAGGTTCGTGATGTTATTTACCTTTGGATGAAGATCTAAAATCCCTAGCCCTAGGAGAAGTTAAAGACCTAGAAGAAGAAGGGGAAGTAATTTGAGAAGAGGAAGAACCTCTTGAAGGAGTAGAACCCAAACTCCTCAACCTGCCGCCTCTCCTACTCCGCGTTGGAGCCGAAGAAGGAGTCAAGTTAATGACTCTCTTAGATTGGTTTGAAGAAGACATATCTACAAAGAGAAGGAAAAAGTTCTTTACAAATAAAGTTTGAAAGTTAGAATTTTTTCGTGAAAGAAAAGAAAAAGGGTATTTATACTCGAAGACAACCGTCAAAAATGGGAAAAAACAATGATGTGAAATCCATAATTGAAGATTTCACTTCGTGACTGATGCAGCCACAAAAAGCCCTAAAAGGCGCTGAACAATTGCAGAACCAACCCGGAAATGCCACGTGTCATAAGCATTAAATGGAAGTGACAAGCAACGCCTACGTTCAGAAAAAGAGGCAATGTTTCGAGTGAAGCGGCGGAAAAATATTCCCGCCATAAATGAGTATCCACTTACAAAATATTAATCGAAAAAAATATATGGTAAGTGGGGGGACTATCTGTATTGGTAAAAAATAGCTTCACACGTGTAATAAATCTTGATGACTCAGCAGTCTACGTGGAGCAATGAAGACACGACAGCTGGATGGGACTCTATGAAGAGTTATAGGGCAAAGAGGCGCGGAAAATCACACCCACGGGTTAATTAGCTACGGAAGTCTCAACCTGATTGAGAAGATGAAGAGACACGGTCAAAATGTATCAGGGCGGAACAAAGGGAAGATTCAGAGATCTTCAATTGGTGATCCACACATTACACAAAATTCATGCCACAGTTACGGTTACTCATTGTAGCGTTACATTAATGTCATAATTAGTCATTAATGCTCAATCACTGAAAAGGGCAGACGTTATATTAGGAAATTCCCTATATAAGGGAGTAAAATATAAATTGTAATGGACATCCGAACTATTATTGCAATACACTTTACTTTTTGTGCATCTCATTGATTTTTCTTTATTTAATTACTTACAATAATCAGTCTTGCCTTGGTTATCAGAAACCGTATTCATCCTAAAAATAGCTTTGGTCAAAGGATCTAATTCTTTGGTTAAACACCTTTCCCCTGGACCTGTGTGTAACTCTGTTTGTTATGTACTTCCTCTTTGGCATCCCTCAATCTGATTCCATTAAGTTTCTGGCCTGAACATCTTTATGAAAATTGTTATGTGGTTGTTAAAGTTCTGTGATACCTTAGTATTTCTCTGGTATTAACTTGCATGCAAATCTACTCCATGAGCAGCCTACTTGTCCTCAATCCCTTATTCCCTGTTTGTGAGTGCTTCCCTGTACTATGCATGCTGATGTGGTTCTGAGTTGTTGATTGTCCTAATCCCTTTCTTTCAAACTGTTTTCACGAAAAGCAAAATCTTTGTGACTGCTTCCCTGTACTATGCATGTTGATGTGGTTCTGAGTTATTGATTGTCCTAATCCCTTTCTTTCAAACTGTTTTCACTAAAAGAAAAATCTTCTGTTCTCCAAAACTTATTTCAAACTTCTCATTTTCAAACTATTTTTCAACTCAATTCTTTCAAAACTATGTCAAGCACTCTCACATATACTATTAGAAGTCTAGGTTCTTCCCCTCTTGTATGAGCATTGCCTTGGGACCCTTGAACTCCCTCTGAACTTTGACACATAAGAGCTGGCCTTTCCACACTGCACTTACTCAGTATGGTTATGGAAATCTGGGTGTGAGCACTGCCCGGGATCCTTGAAATCCTTAGGGAACCTTGACACACCTGGATCATATGAAAGGTGGTGAATAGAATGGCAATGAGAATTTTGGAGATTCTGGGCCTATCAATAGGCTCCCTATAGTATAACTTCTTCTTTTCATTATTCATTTATGTAATTCATGCAAATGGCCTGTAATAATTGTTGTAAACAACTCTTTGGGGATGGATAGTGAAAAGGAGGGGTAAATATGTATGCCATAAATATTAAAGGGTAGAAACCATGCCATTAGGTTTACATTCCTTATTTGCGCAATAGAAATCATGTTTAGGATCAACATGTGCAAAGCATATCATGCATTAGAAATCATGCTATTTAGGCTTTATGAACACTATTTCAGTACTGTCATTCATCACTTAGAAAATTTTGTAATAGGGTAAATAATGTTAATAATTGGTATCTTCTGCAATCATGTTTCATATTGCTATGCGCACTTAGAAATCTTGTCCCTAGGATAACACTAACAAACTGTACTCTTGTATATTCTGAAATCGTGCATAATGCTGCTTAGAATTCTGCATATGTATCATTCTGCGTCCCTACCTGTGCATTAGATACCATGTTTTAGGATTTAATTCATGCTCGCTTAACAACACCTAGAGTAACTACTGCTGCATGTTATTTTACACCTAGGCAAGCCTTAGGAAATCAGTTAAATAAATAAAACTAGAACTGTCCTTTGTGCTTAGTGTTCAACTGTCAGCATGTTTAAAACCAGTAGGTAAGCCTGATTAAGACTTTCTCTCTCAGTTATGCAACAAATCTGCTTCTCTGTTATATTCTGAATTCACCTAGATATCATGCCTTAGGATTCTGAAACTGAATGTTTCCTTTAACTATGTTTGAGTGTCACGACCCCAAATCTTAACAGGTCGTGATGGCGCCTATCATGGAACTAGGCTAGCCAACCACCACCTAATTACTCATTCGTTCTATTGTAATACTTCAAAAATCAACAATAAGCAGCAAACAAAACATTAAATAATCTTTTTAAGTCTTTACACCCCAATAATAATCTAACATTCTAAACAATCCTCCCAAGACTGGACTCAATGATCATGAGCATCTAATAAAATAAAATAACTCTGCTAATGTCTTAATCCATGCCTACGAAGTAAATACTAATACTAATAAAGGAAGGGCAATGGAGAAGCTGCGGATGTTGAACAGCTACCTCGAAATCCCATAAGATGCTGAATACGACGAACACAGCTACTGCTCCAAACCGGTACCTAGATATGTGCACAGAGGCACAGGGAGTAATGATGATACGCCAACTCAGTAGTAATGAAAATAAATCACAGTCTGAGAAATACGAAACACACAGCATAGATACACCAATTCACAAAAACAGTAAAACATCAGTCTCCATAAAGTATACATCAAATACATAAGTTCGAAAATCAATTTCCAGAAATCCTTTGAAACAAGTATAATTTCAATATATCTTAGTAAAACTCTCAGTAAAATCAGTTTGAAAAACGAAGTAAATCACATTCAAAAACTCAATAAAATCATCATAAATCTGCCCCACGGGGCATAATCATTTCTCGTAACAATTCACCTCAGCACCTCACCATCACTCAGTATCAGCCCAGCGACCTCACAGTCACTCAGTATCAGCTCCGCGGGCATCACTCGCACTCAGTAGGTACCTGCGCTCATTGGGGGTGTACAGACTCCGGAGGGGCTCCTACAGCCCAAGCGCTATAACAATCCACATCATGGCGTAAATCACTCATAATATTGGCCCTCGGCCAGCCACATCATGGCATAATCACTCACAATATTGTCCCTCGGCCTCTCTCGTATCATAACATCCTCACAGTATTGGCCCGCAGCCTCACTCAGTCAGACACTCTCAACATGCCACTCGGGCCATCATTATACCGGGTTCTTGAGCCAAAACAGTGGTTCATTTTTTTTAAGAAATAATATCAAAATACTCTGAGTGTCAAAAAAATTATCAAGAAAATAATAAGTGAAAATCACAACATATCAAGTGAGGAAAATAGTAAAAACAACCCACAAGGGGTAAACAGATCGGCATTAGGCCCCAAACATGGCGTGCAACCAAATTATATCAAAGTATATCAATAGTATTAAGCATAGGCTTTAAAATTCGGGTTCGCAACTCAATAGTTACCTAAAAAGGAATAAATTTCCAAATTCCAATCTTTACATAATCCGTGAAAGGATGCATAGTCCGAGGTTTCATACCCTCAGAACAGGATTTAAAGACATTACTTACCTCAAACTAGCCCGAAAAGCTACTCTGCAACCCGCTTGCCTCTCGAATCAACTCCCGAGCGCTTCAAATCTATAAAGATCATATTTTTACCATCAAATTATGCTAAAGGAATGAATTCCAATCGAAAAGTACCAATTTTAGCATAAAACCCGAATTTAGCCAAAACCCGACCCCCGGGCCCGTATCTCGGAACTCAACAAATTTTATACTAAAATGTTCTTCATCATCTCACGAGTCCGTACATAGAAAGAACGCTAAAATCGGAGTTTGTTTGACCCCTCAAATCGATCCCTAAAGGTCTCATAATATCAAGCCCTAACCCCACCTTTTTCTACTGATTTCCATAGATTAAACACTGATATTTTGTTCCTTAATTACCTATAATCGAGTTTTAGGGTCCAAAATACTTACCTCAATGAAGAACGACGATTTCCCCTCTTCAAAATCGCCTCCAAGCTCTATTCCCGTTCAAAAATGGAGAAAAAGGGGTTAATGGTCGTGGAGGGTTTATTTAAATACTGCCCGGGTCTTTATTCATCGCGATTGCGGGACCCACATCGCGATCGCGAAGCACAAATCCTCAGCTGCCCCAAATATACCTTCTGCAATCACAACATATGCCACGCGATCGCAGTTCCTTATGACCTCAACATACGCGATCGCAAATCTGCATACGCGTTCGCGAAGCACACATGACCAGCTCCCACACGCGCCTCTCTAACACTACGCGATCGCACCTCCACACACGCGATCACACTGCTCATCCCTCCAAACATATGTGATCGCACTCCTGATCCTGCGATCGTGATGCACACTTTTGCCTGACCCTCATATTACTCTACGCGATCGCATCTTCACCTACACGATCCCGATGAAGGACCTTCAGCTGTCAAAACACCAGAAAAACAACAATTTTTCCTAAGGCTAAAATGTCCGTTAGCCACCCGAAATCAATCCCGAGCCCCTCGGGACCCCAACCAATTATACCAACATATCATACATGATCATTCAAACTTAGTTGCAGTCTCGGAACAACAAAATAACATCTAAACACCAAAATCACATCTAATTCAAGCCTAAGAACTTTGAAATTTCCAAAATCCACCAACGATGCCGAAACTATCCAAAACAACTCCGATTGACCTGAAATTTTGCAGACATATCCAAAATGACATTACGAACCTGTTCCAACTATCAGAATTCCATTCCGACCCTGATAGCCTATTTTCCACTGCCGACCGGAATCACCAAAAACTAACGTTCGCCAATTCAAGCTTAATTCTACACCGGACATCACAAAAATATTCTGAACACACTCCTAAGTCCCAAATCACCTAACGAAGCTATCCGAACCATAAAATGAGCATTCCGAGGTTAGTTACCAATAAGTCAACTCTCAGTTGACTTTTCCAACTATAAGGCTATTTCTAAAGACTAAGTGACTAAATTCTCACTACAACCATTCTGATTCTGAGCCTACCAACTCTAACACATCAAGAACAGAAATACCAACCTATGACAAGGCAATAACAGTAATTATAATACAGGTTCTACATAACGACCGACTGGGGCGTTACATTCTCCCCCTCTTAAACAAATATTCATCCTCGAACGGGTCTAGGAACGTACCTGGAGTCTCAAACAAGTGAGGATATTTGCTCCACATCTCTCGCTCGGTCTCCCAAGTAGCCTCCTCCGCTGGCTAACCTCTCCATTGTACTTTCACTGAAGCTATATTCTTAGACCTCAACTTTCTGACCTGACGAACCAAAATTATTACTGGATCTACCTCATATGACATATCACCCTCAAGCTGAAATGTGTTGAAGTCTAACACATGAGATGGGTCACCAACATACTTCCTGAGTATCGACACATGAAATACCGGATGAACGCTCGATAGTCTAGGTGGCAAGGAAAGTCTATAAGCCACCTCTCCAACCTTCTAAAGTACCTCAAAAGGACCAATAAACCGTGGGCTCAGCTTTCCTCTCTTTCTGAACCTCATAACACCCTGCATGGGTGATACTTTCAGCAGTACCTTATCACCTTCCATAAAAGACATATCACGGACCTTCCGGTCCGCATAACTCTTCTTCCTAGACTGCGCTGTGCGAAGTCTCTCCTAAATCAACTTCACTTTCTCCAACGCATCCTGAATCAAATATGTGCCCAATAACTTAACCTCACCAGGCTCGAACCATCCAACCGGAGATCTACACCTCCTACCATATAAAGCCTCATACGGGGCCATCTGAATACTGGACTGGTAGCTGTTATTATATGCAAACTCCGTTAGTGGCAGAAACTGATCCCATGAACCACCAAAATCAATCACACAAGCCCGTAACATATGCTCCAAAATCTGAATAGTCCGTTTTGACTGCCCGTGGGTCTGAGGATGAAATGCAGTGCCCAACTCTACATCAGTACCCATACCTCTCTGTACGGCCCTCCAAAACTGAGATGTGAACTGAGTGCCTCTGTAAGAAATAATAGAAATCGGAACTCCATGCAATCGGACAATCTCCTTAATGTAAATACCAGCTAATCGCTCTGAAGTATAAGAAGTACCAATAGGAATAAAGTGCGCGGATTTGGTCAATCTATCCACAATGACCCAAATAGCATCAAAACCCTTCGAAGTCCGTGGAAGCCCAACTACAAAGTCCATAGTAATCCGCTCCCACTTCCACTCCGAAATATCTAACCTCTGAAGTAATCCACCTGGTCTCTGGTGCTCATACTTGACTTGCTGGCAATTGAGACACCGTGCTACATACTCAACAATATCTCTCTTCATCCTCCTCCACCAATACTGCTGTCTCAAATCCTGATACATCTTTACGGCACCCGGATGAATGGAATACCGCGAGCTGTGAGGTTCTGCTAATATAAACTCTCGAATACCATCCACATTGGGCACACAAATACGGCCATGCATCCTCATAACACCGTCATCACCAATAGTCACATCCCTGGCATCATCTCGACGGACCCTATCCTAAAGTACTAACAAATGTGGATCATCATACTGCCGAGCTCTAATCTGGTCATAGAGAGAAGACCGGTAAGCCATGCTAGCTAATACCCGCGGAGGGTCTGACAAATCCAATCTCACCAACTGACCCGCTAAAGCCTGAACATCAAGTGCTAAAGGTCTCTCTGTTACTGAAAGGTATGCTAGACTCCCCAAACTCTCGGCTCTGCGACTCAAGGCATCGGCCACTACATTGGCCTTCCGCGGATGATACAAAATAGTAAGGTCATAATCCTTGAGAAGCTCCATCCATCTCCTCTGCCACAAATTCAAATCCTTCTACCTCAGCAGATACTGCAAGCTATGATGGTCAGTGAAAACCTCACAATGTACCCCATACAAGTAATGCCGCCAAATCTTTAAGGCATGAACAATGGCAGCTAACTCAAGATCGTGCACTAGATAATTCTTCTCGTGCACCTTCAACTGTCTAGACATGTAGGCAATCACCCTACCGTCCTGCATCAATACCGCTCCCAATCGAACTCTAGAAGCATCACAATAGACTGTGTAAGAACCCGAACCAGTAGGAAAAACCAATACCGTAGCTGTGGTCAATGTTGACTTGAGCTTCTGAAAGCTCTCCTCACACTCGTCGGACCATCTGAATGGAGCACCCTTCTGGGTCAATCTGGTCAATGGTGAAGAAATAGAAGAGAATCCTTCCACAAAGCGACGGTAATATCCCCCCAGACCAAAGAAACTCCTAATCTTAGTAGCTGAGGACGGTCTAGGCCAACTCTGCACCGCCTCAATCTTCTTCGGATCAACCTGAATACCCTCACTAGACACCACATGCCCCAAGAAAGCTACTGAACAAAGCCAAAACTCACACTTGGAGAATTTTGCATAAAGCTTCTCCTCCCTCAACCTCTGTAATCAAGTGTTGAGAATGCTCTTCCTAGCTATGAGAATAAACTAGGATGTCATCAATGAACACAATGACGAACGAATCAAGGTAAGGCTAAAACACACTGTTCATCAATTGCATGAACGCGGCTGGGGAATTAGTCAGCCAAAATGACATAACAAGAAATTCATAATGACCATATCTGGTCCTGAAAGCTGTCCTCGGAACGTCAGAATCTCGAATCTTCAACTAGTGATACCTAGACCTCAAATCGATCTTGGAGAACACCTTAGCTCCCTAAAGCTGATCAAACAATTCATCACTACAGGGCAAAGGATATCGGTTCTTCACTGTAACCTTATTCAGTTGTCTATAATCAATGCACATGCGCATCGAACCATCCTTCTTCTTCACAAACAACACCGGTGCACCCCAAGGCGACACACTAGGCCGAATGAACCCCTTATCTAAGAGTTCCTGAAGCTGCTCCTTCAATTCTTTCAACTCCGATGGTGCCATGCGGTAAGGTGGAATAGAGATAAGCTGAGTGTCTGGCACCAAGTCAATACCAAAATCAATATCCCTGTCAGGTGGCATGCTTGGCAGGTCTGCAGGAAATACGTCCGGAAAATCACGGACTACAGGAACAGAATCAACAGAAGGAGTCTCACTACTAACATCCCTCACAAGAGCAAGATAAGACTCGCACCCTTTCTCAACCATACGCTCAGCTTTCAAATAAGAAATCACTCTGCTAGGCACATGCTCTATAGACCCTCTCCACTCAACTCTCGGAACTCCGAGCATAGATAGGGTCACGGTCTTAGCGTGACAATCAAGGATAACATGACATGGTGATAACCAATCCATGCTCAGAATTACATCAAAATCAACCATATTGAGTAGCATCAAGTCCACTCGGGTCTCCAGACCCCCAATAGATATAAGACATGATCGATACACACGGTCTACAACAATATTATCGCCCACCGGAGTCAAAATATGAAAAGACGTAACTAAAGACTCACGGGGCATATTCAGAAAGTGGGCAAAATAAGATGAAACATACAAATATGTGGAACCAGGGTCAAATAAAGCTAAAGCATCATTGTGACAAACTAAGATAGTACCTATAATCACCGCATCTGGGGCCATAGCATCAGGCCTAGCCAAAAGTGCATAAATATGTGGCTATCCTCCACCTGCTCGACCTCCCCCTCTAGGGCGGCCTCTAGTTGCCTGACCACCACCCCTGGCTGTCTGAGTAGGTGGTGAAGTGACTGGGGCTGAAGTCGAGGGTTGAACCCTCTGTTGAGATGAACTACCAGGACGACGGGGACACTTCCTCCACTCATGTCCGAACTCTCCACACTCATAACAACTACCTGGAGCTGGAGATGAAAACTAACGAGAACCCCTGCCACCATGATAACCACCAGACGAACCATGCATAGAAGAACCCTAATAAGATGATGCTCGGGCGAAGCTCTGAGCTGGAAGGGCACTAAAAGATGAATGACCCTGATGAGAGCTACGAGGACCCTGCCTCAAAGATACACCACTATAAGCTGGGCGAACTGGCTGTGGAGGTCTAAATGGACGACCTCTGTTGTGCTGAAACTGCCCTCTAGAAGGAGCACTACTGAAGCTACCTGATCTCTGAGGCTTTTTGGCCTTCCTCTCCTCAAGCTCCTACCTACGAACCGACTCAATGTCCCGAGAAATGTCAACTACCTGCTCAAATCTAGCTCCAGACACTCTCTCCCTGGTCATCAAAATGCGAAGCTGATACGTGAGACCATCTACAAACCTCCTGATCCTTTCCCTGTCAGTAGGGACTAACTCCGAAGCATGTCTATCCTACTCGGAAAACCTCATCTCGTACTGACTAACTGACAACTCTCCCTGGCTCAGCTGCTCAAACTGCCTGCGCTGCTCCTCTCTGTGGGACTGAGGAACATACTTCTCCAAAAAGAGCGTGGAGAACTGCTGCCAGGTAAGTGGTGCTGAACCAACCGGCCTACGCCTCTCAAATGCCTCCCACCAAGTGAAAGCAGCACCAGCAAACTGAAATGTAGCAAATGAGACCCCGCTGGTCTCCAAAATACCCGCAGTACGTAGTATCCTCTGGCACTTATCTAGAAACCCTTGGGCATCCTCGCCTTCTGTACCGCTGAAAGTCGGAGGCTGAAGTCTGCTGAACCTCTCCAGCCTGCGTTGCTCATCCTCAGGCATAGCAGGAACCACATAGTCCTGAACTGGGGCAACCGGCTGGGCTGGGACTACCCCCGGTGCCTGAATACCCTGTACAGCCTGCTCAGGTGTCCGGGCAGCTGGAGTCTGAATGCCTCCCCCGGCCTGAGCTGCAGTGGCAGTAGTAGATAAAGCGACTGCCTGAGCCAAACTGGTACACACCGTAAATATTTGAGTCAGGGTCTCCTGAAGACTCGGAATAACCATAGGCACTGCCGGTGCCTGAGCCTGTCCCGTTGGAGCACCATCGGCGGGAACCTGATCCTGAACGATAGGGGGATCCTGTGGTACTGTCCCGGCTGTTGCGCGGGCTGGTCCCCTAACTCCACCAAGGCCCCGACCCCTTGTGGTCTAGCTGGTGTCTGGTCACCCTGATTGGTATTGCGTGTCCTCACCATCTGTGAGAGAATGAAACAACATGAGTTTAGATTTCAAAAATCAATAGATTGGCACGAAAGAGTTCAAGAAAATAGAGATGTTTCCTAAGAGTTCTGAAGCCTCTCGAAGATAAGTTCAGACGTCACCGTACCGATCCGCAAGAATCTACTGAACCCTCATGACCGTTGAGTCCTATGCAACCTAGAGCTCTGATACCAACTTGTCATGACCCCAAATCCTAACAGGTCGTGATGGCGCCTATCGTGGAACTAGTCTAGCCAACCATCACCTGATTACTCATTCGTTCTATTATAATACTTCCAAAATCAACAATAAGCAGCAAACAAAACATTAAATAATCGTTTTAAGTCTTTACGCCCCAATAATAATCTAACATTCTAAACAATCCTCCCAAGACTGGAGTCAATGTTCATGAGAATCTAAGATAATAAACTAACTCTGCTAATGTCTTAATCAATGCCTACGAAATAAATACAAGTACTAATAAAGGAAGGGAAATGGAGAAGCTGCGGACGCTGAACAGCTACCTCGAAATCCCATAAGCTGCTGAATACGACGAACACAGCTACTGCTCCGAACCGGTACCTGGATCTGTGCACAGAGGCACAGGGAGTAATGATGAGTACGCCAACTCAGTAGTAATGAAAATAAATCACAGTATGAGAAATACGAAACACACAGCACAGATACACCAATTCACAAAAACAGTAAAACATCAAGTCTCCATAAAGTATACATCAAATACATAAGTTCGAAAACCAATTTCCAGAAATCCTTTGAAACAAGTATAATTTCAATATATCTCAGCAAAACTCTCAGTAAAATCAGTTTGAAAAACAAAGTGAATCACAGTCAATAACTCAGTAAAATCATCATAAATTTTCCCCTCGGGCCATAATCATTTCTCGTAACAATATCCCTCAGCACCTCACCATCACTCAGTATCAGCCCAGCGGGAAAC
The DNA here is from genome assembly GCA_005239525.1 of Nicotiana knightiana. Taxonomy (NCBI): domain Eukaryota; kingdom Viridiplantae; phylum Streptophyta; class Magnoliopsida; order Solanales; family Solanaceae; genus Nicotiana; species Nicotiana knightiana. Next base: position 13,509 of record ML393884.1, read on the forward strand.
CTCACAGTCACTCAGTATCAGCCTAGTGGGCAACCTCACATTCACTCAGTATCAGCCCCGCGGACATCACTCGCACTCAGAAGATACCTGCGCTCACTAAGGTTGTACAGACTCCGGATGGGCTCCTACAGCCCAAGCGTTATAACAAGCCACATCATAACATAAATCACTCACAATATTGGCCCTCGGCCAGCCACATCATGGCATAAATCACTCGAAATATTGGCCCCCGGCCTCTCTCGTATCATAACATCCTCACAATATTGTCCCGTAGCCTCACTCAGTCAAACACTCTCAACATGCCACTCGGGCCATCATTATACCGGGTTCTCGACCCAAAACAGTGTTTCATTTTTTTTTTAAGAAATAATATCAAAAAACTCTAAGTGTCCAAACAATTATCAAGAAAAGACTGAGTGAAAATCATAACATATCAAGTGAGAAAAATAGTAAAAACAGCCCCCAAAGGGTAAACAGATCGGCACTCGGCCCCAAACATGGCTTGCAACCCAAATTATATCAAAGTATATCAATACTATTAAGCATAGGCTTTAAAAATAGGGTTCGCAACTTAATAGTTTCCTAAAAAGGAATAAATTTCCAATCTTTGCATTCCAAAATCCGTGAAGGATGCATAGTCCGGGGTTTCATACCCTCAGGACAGGATTTAAAGACATTACTTACCTCAAACTAGCCCGAAAAGCTACTCTGCAACCTCCTTGCTTCTCGAATCAACTTTCGAGCGCTTCAAATCTATAAAGATCAGATTTTTACCATCAAATTATGCTAAAGGAATGAATTCCAATCGAAAAGTACCAATTTTAGCATAAAACCCGAATTTAGCCAAAACCCAACCCCCAGGCCCGCGTCTTGAAACTCGAAAAATTCTATACTAAAATGTTCTTCATCATCTCACGAGTCTGTACATATAAAGAACGCTAAAATTAGAGTTCGTTTGACCCCTCAAATCGATCCCTAAAGGTCTCATAATCTCAAGCCCTAACCCCACCTTTTTCTACTGATTTTCATGGATTAAACACTGATATTTTGTTCCTTAATCACCTATAATCGAGTTTTAGGGTCCAAAATGCTTACCTCAATGAAGAACGATGATTTCCCCTCTTCAAAATTGCCTCCAAGCTCTATTCCCGTTCAAAAATGGTGAAAAAGAGGTTAATGGTCGCGGAGGGTTTATTTAAATACTGCCCAGGTCTTTATTCATCGCGATCGCGAAGGACAAATCCTCAGCTGCCCCAAATATACCTTCTGCGATCGCAACATATGCCACACGATCGCAGTTCCTTATGACCTCAACGTACGCGATTGCGAAGCACACATGACCAGCCCCCACACACGTCTCTCTAACACTACGTGATCGTACCTCCACACACGTGATCGCACTGCTCATCCCTCCAAACCTATGCGATCGCACTCCTGATCCTATGATCGCGATGCACAATTTTGCCTGACCCTCAGATTACTCTACGCGATCTTCACCTACACGATCGCGATGAAGGACCTTCAGCTGTCAAAACACCGGAAAACAGAAGTTTTTCCTAAGGCTAAAATGCCCGTTAGCCACCTGAAATCAATCCCGAGCCCCTCGGGACCCCAACCAATTATACCAACATATCATATATGATCATTCAAACTTAGTTGCACTCTCGGAACAGCAAAAATAACATCTAAACACCAAAATCACATCTAATTCAAGCCTAAGAATTTTGAAATTTCTAAAATCGACCAACGATGCCGAAACTATCCAAAACAACTCCGATTGACCTGAAATTTTGCAGACATATCCAAAATGACATTACGAACCTGTTCCAACTATTGGAATTCTATTCCGACCCTGATAACCTATTTTCCACTACCGACCGAAATCACCAAAAACAAACTTTCGCCAATTCAAGCCTAATTCTACACCGGACATCACAAAAATATTCTGAACACACTCCTAAGTCCCAAATCACCTAAAAAATCTATCCAAACCATAAAATCTGCATTCTGAGGTCGTTTACCAATAAGTCAACTCCAACTATAAGGCTATTTCTAAAGACTAAGTGACTAAATTCTCACTACAACCATTCCGATTCCGAGCCTACCAACTCTAACACATCAAGAACAGAAATACCAACCCATGACAAGGCAATAACAGTAATTATAATGTAGGTTCTACGTAACGACCGACCGGGTCGTTACATTGAGTCATGCTACTTATTTGCCTTATCTGTGGCAGTACTTGAGCATTTTCCTGTTTGTATATTTATCCCTCTTAATTGCAGTCCTACATGTTTCTTGTTTGTCGCTTAGTGTTTTGCCTTTAAACCTGAGGGTCTGCTTAGCATCTCCCTTTATGATAGGAGTCTTAATTTCCTCCGAGACTGATAGGAAGGGACGGGTAACAGCATGCAATAGAGGTCAAGACCAACACTCAATTTAGTTACTTTTACGGGGTGGGAAAGGGTAGAATATGGATATGATGACCGGTACGCTAATACCACGTGTAGACCCTCTTTGAGGAGTGATTACCGGGTATTGTACTGATGTGATCCATATTATTATAAACCTAGGATACCCTTTATATGCTTAGGTCGTAATCCTTTCAAAATCTAACCTTCTTTACTATTTTCAAACATCTGCATGCTCAAGACATAAATACCCTCTTATTTTAGCCTTTATTTGTTTGTTTACTAAGCCGTACAAATTCACAAAAGTTGTTTGGCCGGGAACCACACTTGTGGATCCTGAGGGGTGTCTAACTCCTTCCCCTTAGGATAATTTCAAGCCCTCACCCTATATCTGGTTAACAATGTAGTTGTAAATGAACCCCTTTGGTGTCCTAACGCACCTTTAAAACACAAACCCCTTTCGCAAAAGGAAAGAGTTGTCCCAATCGAATGTCATAAACCTGACCTCCGCGAGGAAAGAGGGATTGGCGAAAGTTGAAAATTTGGCGATTTTGGTCGGCAGTGAAAAATTTGATATCGGAGTCGGAATGGATTTTTGGAAATTGGAGTAGGTTTGTCGTGTCATTTGTGACTTTTGTGTAAATTTTGAGGTCATTCGGACGTGGTTTGATAGGTTTCGACATCGTTTGCGCAGTTTGGAAGTTTAGAAGTTCTTAGGCTTGAATCCGAGGGTAATTTGGTGTTTTGATGTGGTTTTGGGTGATTCTAAGGTTCGACTAAGTTCATATGATGTAATGGGACATGTTGGTATGTTTGGTTGAGGTCTCGAGGGCCTCAGGGTGATTCCGGGTGGTTAATGAAAGGTTTGGAACTTGGAAAATGCAGCTGAAGTTGTTGATTCTGGTGTCTTCCGCACCTGCGGAGTGGGAGCCACAGGTGCGAGCCCGAAGTAGCGATAAGGAGCCGCAGATTCATCCATGGGAGACTTGGGCAGGAACCGCAGGTGAGAAGTTGTTCTCGCACCTGCGAGAGTTGCAAATGCGGGAAGGCATGGGCAGGTGCGAGAAGGGATCAGCAAGAACGAGGTAGTTATCGCACCTACGATGATCGCGGATGCATTCGAGAGGCGCAGAAGCGGTCCCAGGGGTTTTAAGTGATTTCCTCAGAAGTGGAGCTTGGTCTGCAGATGCGGAAAAGGGACCGCAGGTGCAGTTTCACTGGGTAGAATGTATAAATAGAGGACTTCGTGATTTTTCCTCATTTCCACAATTTTCAACTCGGACTTTGTAGCTTTTGAGGTGATTTTTGAAGGGGATTCAAGGATATTCACTGAGTTAAGTTACTTGACTTCTATTATCCTTAGCTATGGTGTTTTTCCGTTGATTTCTCACTTAACTAATGGGGTTTTTGAAGTGAAATAAGGGGGTTCGGGCTTGGGATTTTGGAGAGTGTAATTTGGGAATTTGAGGGACCAAATGATGTCGGATTTTGATAAATTTTGTATGGTTAGACTCGTGAGTAAATGGTCTTTCGGGTTTTGTAACTTTTGTCATATTTCGAGACGTGGGCCCGGGGGGCCGGGTTTGAGTGAATTTCGGATTTTAGCTCTAATTCAGTAGTTTTCTTGTGGGATTGATCCCATTAGCCTTTATTGATTGTGTTGTATTACTTATGGATTGATTCGGGACAATAAGAGGCCGAATCGAGAGGCAAGGGAATTGCAAAGTAGGAATTTTCTCTATTTGAGGTACGTAACGGTTGTAAATCTAGTCCTGAGAGTATGAAACCCCGAATTTTTGTGCCATGTGACTATTTGGAGGTGACACACATGCTACGTGAGGGGCGTGTGTGCGTGCACTATTGGGGATTGTGACTTCGTCCGTCCCATAGTAATTGTAAAGTTGAACAACCTGTTGTAGCTGTATGCTCCTTATGTGTTTTAGAAAGATTTACTGTAAATCATGCTAGATACCATGTCTAGGCTTTATGCCGGTATTGTTTGGACTCTTAGAGGTATTTTTTGCTGTCCTCTCACTGTTTTGGTTGATAATCCGTACTCAGTCATGTTCATGAATTTTTACATTATAGCTCAGTCTCTGTTATTCTATCTGATGCATCATGTCAATATTGTTTGGGCTGATTACCTTGATTTCTGAGAGCCCGAGAGACTAGAGAGATTGATGACTGAGTGAGGCCGAGGGACTGATTTGTGAGGATATTTATGGGATCGGGCTGCACACTGTAACATGTTTCTTTGATTCTTCCATGATGGGCATTGATATAGCGCTTGGGCTGAAGGAGCCCCTACGGAGTCTATACACACCCCTAGTGAGCGGAGGTACCTACTGAGTGCTAGTGTTGAGTGCTAGTGCTGAGTGCTAAGAGATTTTAAGGCATGAGTGATTGTGAGGCATGAGTGATTGTGAGGTTGGAGTGAGTGGGAGGACTGAGTGATGTTTGCCCGAGGAGCGGTATATGATTTCATCATTTGTGCTCATAGTTGTTTTGAGTCCTTGTTTGAGAACTGTTGAAAGATATTTTTAACTGATTTTACTTGAACTTGATTTAAACAAGCTGATTTGACTTAAATTCTGGTTGAAAAGCATGTCGTATTTTACTGAAATTTATGATATGAACTGTACTTGCATCTGGCTCGTCACTACTTCTCAGCCTTTATTTACTGTTGTTACTTATTGAGTTAGTGTACTCACATTACTCCCTTCACCTTGTGTGCATATCCAGACATTTCTGGCCACGGTAGCGGCTGCCGATATTTCTGTAGCTGATCATTGGAGATAACAAGGTAGCTGCCCGGCGATCGCAGCCCTGCTCTCTTCTTCCCTATCTTCCCGTTAGTTGTATTTTGGATTTTTCCCAGACTATGTTAGCCTTGTTATTATCAGACCAATTTGTAATAGTTGCTCATGACTCAGTGACACCCTAATGTTTGGTCTTTTCTTTCTGCATTTCTATTTCTAAGTTCAACTCTTGTTTCTTTTATGAAATTTTATTATACAACAGTGTCTTTTGGCATATATTTGAATGAATTATTGTAGTATTGTGGAAGTCGGCTGGCCTAGTACCATCAATAAGCGTCATCACGACAGGTTTGAGTTTAGGGTCATGACAATGATTTGCCACAGAATAATGGTGTTCCTCTTATAGATTTCTCACGCATTATGCGTTGTTAGCGAATTAATTTCCTTAAAATTTATAACTCATATGTTCATTCATGAGTGGGGGTCAAGGACCCGTTTAAGCTTCTTATTCTAATGGGATCGCGCCGTTCGACTCGGCAAAATTTATGTACCACACTCTCACGGGAGCGGACCGTTCGCCTCGGCAGTTTAATAGATGCATCTATGGTTCTCGTTGTTCGACCCTCGACAGTGCACAGTTTAAATATTTATGTTGGATCGGGTCGTACGCCTCGACATTTCTATAAAATATCCTTATGGAATCATGCGTAATATTTGGCCAGAAGCTAGAGTATCTGTGAGTTATTCCCTGATTCGAATTATAACAACCTATTTGGTGAGGTCCATTACACACACACACACACGTATATATATATGCTCCGGTTGAGGAGGAATTTGCGAATTAAGAGCTTGAGTTTATTGTAAGGAGGATAATTCTACCACATATTTACACTTTTTTATTTCATTTAATTACTCTGCCTCATATTTGTTCACCTCTTACTGTACCTGATATTATTGGGCCACTAAAGAATGTCGATGTTGACCCCTCGTCACTACTCCCCAGGGTTAGGCTAGATACTTACTGGATACACGTGGATTTACGTACTCACACTACACTTGCTGCATATTTTTGTGCAAATACTTTTATATCCGGTGGTTCTTTGGGCGCGGAGGCATGGATGACGCGGGGACTTGCCGCGAGCTGCATTCCAGGTTACGATCTGCAGCCAAGAGAGTCTCCTCCAGAGTTATTTGTACTTTTCTCTTCTAATTTGTATTCTAGACAGATGTTGTATTTATCTACTTCCTAGTTGATACTCATGCACTCGTGACACTGGGTTTTGGGAATGCTTTTGGGTTGTTCTGTATTAAAGTTATAAAAATATTACCATTTACTTCATAAATTTCATCTCTTACATTTTTATCGAAGGACATTATGATTTCAAAAGTACTAAAATGAGTAATGAAGTTAATTATTTAATTGTTGGCTTGCCTGACAGCAATGTTAGGCGCCATCATGACTTATAATGGATTTTGGGTCGTGACAGTCATAAATATGGTTGTTGTTGTTGTAGGTTAAAAATTATTATAGAGAGATAAAATATAACATAAAAAATCGGTTCTAAAAAAAAACTAAGCTTTTATAGTGAATGAATGTTATATAGGGATATTGTTATAGAGAGGTCTGACTGTATATCGTTATTGGTCATCAATGAACTTTAACCACTTTCCTGAAAATGCATAAGAGCAAGTGGTCCAAAAATCTAAAACTAAAGAAAATTAGAATCGTGTTTTCTATTAAGGAAATCATTTTTCTTGAAAATAATTAATTTTCATGCAACTAAAAAAAAAAAAGAGAACCTCAAAAAAACTCATTGAAAGGGGAATGTCGTGAAAGATCATGGATACAAGAACTATTGGGCCAAATAGAGAAGAAGAAAATATGCACGCTCTATCACAAATATGCACGCTCTATAACACAATCAAATATGTATCACACAATCACACACAAAACAAATAGAGAAGAAGAAAATGATACAAGAATTTAACGAGGTTCGACTAAGACAGAAGCAAAGAAACTTTTTCACTATGAATGAGAAGAAACACAATACAATTTATAGAATCCCAACTACAACCCTTATATATAGATTCCATAGTCTCAAACCTGTAAAAGAAATGTCTTCCCAATTCGACAAGGATAATTAGTTTTTTTTCCCAAATCTATTAAAACAACGTGTTTCCTAAACGTATAGAAATTTTGGGTTTTCTAAAATAGAAGTAAAAAATTCAAGACATAAATAACAGGTAGAAAACAACTTCCTTTCTTGTGTTTTTCTCCTATAGTCAATTTGGACAGTGAGACAGTTTTTACCAAAAAATATTTTCCGCCGTACCAAACACAAACTCAATTAAAGTGATATTTGAGTGAATTACCTAAGGGATGAAAATATTACTCCTTTAACCATTCAATGTTGAGAACTTGAAGAACCTGAAGATGGCTTAATGCAAATCACTCCATTAATATCCTCTTCACCTTGAATTAATCTAGCAGGAAATTGAAAATCTCCATTGAAATGGCTAATGGAAGTTGAAGATTTATGTTCTGCACTTGCCATTGGCCGCTGTAATTCCCAAGCATGACTAATTAATTGGGAAAAATTGGACTGAAGGGGTTCCCTTTGAGAAAATGTACCCCCTTGGGAGAAAAATTGTTGATGGGGTATTATCCAATTTGCCATTCTTGAATTATAATTTTCTCCAAAATTGACTAAGTTTGTACTATGGTTGGAGTTTTGGTCATGTAAATTGGTGTGAAGTGATAACCCAAGATCTTCATTTTGGATTGAATCTCCTGACATTACATCATGTGGAAAGCTTAGGAAATTCATTAATGATGTCCCAGAATTCATCGGGAAGAATGATTTCGAGGTATCTGCAACAGATGATGTCTCAGGTTCAGGCGCTGGCATCGCATATGAAGAACTACTACTACTTGGATTTTCTGCCAATTGCCTTTGGAACAAGAATCTGTTCAGAATATAATTAAGCAAATAAAAATATGCACGCTCTAGAGCTTAAATTTTTAGATGAGATGATCACAATATTTAACAGAATTCGTACCTAGAAGAAAAATCTGATGGTAAGTGTGGTTCTAAGGCAATATTCCCACTTGAATCAACTTCACGTTCTATGCTTGTGGGAATGTTATTTTTCAGTACTATATCATCATTTGGGTTCCACGGAGGTAACTCAACTAACTTATCAATGGCATTTTTCGCTTTCTTGATTAGCCAATCCACGGCTTTGCTTGGCTTGTCATATCCTAGCCGATCCTGCATTCAATGGTTTCAACTGAGCTCAACATTGTCTTATACAGAACATATATAAATACTATATATAAAAAAGATCACTAAGATTTCAATAAGTACTAAGTTCTGAATCCATTATATATTATAAAAGTGCGCGCAATGGATTTAAGTAGTAAGAACATGAACGTTCAACTTATCAAATTTAAATTTTGAATTTGCTTTTACCTGCACGTCATAGAACTGAATAGCAGTGAGAGCAGATAGCCGAACCCTACGATCTCTTGGACCTTTAGCAGTATATACTTTGCTGTGCCGGTCCTTCCGGCCAGTGGACCGGAGAATTCGTCCTCCTTCGACTTGTAGCATCTCTCCCTCCATTGCTCTCTTCATTACAAATATTTTTGCTGCTCTCTAATTTGCATATCAAATTCTTTTTTCTTTTTCACACGTAAGCTAGACACAAGAATCTGCTCAAACAAAATCTTGGTTTAGGTGGCTAAAAAACTGAAACTTTTTTATGTGACTTTTGGTAGGATTCGACAGCACAAGATGTCTACTCTAGCTTTAGGGTTGACAATGAGTTTTAAAGAATGACTTGTGTTTGGCCTCTCAGTAGATATATATACTATGATATTTACACATCACGTCATGCCAACTCAATTCTTTTTCTTTTACATTGAAATTTAACTAAATAAAAGGTAATTCAGTGCATAAAAATATTTCGTATTCATGCACGGTCCACATATACCAGGGGTGCGATATCCTTATCTTAATGCAAGCAGAAGCAAAGCCACATGTTGATCACCCTTCATCGAAAAATTGTACTGTGTATATATATAGGTAAAATATTGTATATAAAACATACTCAACACCCTTTGTCAGAATTTTGTTTTTACTTCTTTTAAATTTGAATAATCTTGGAAAAATTTCTAGCTTCGCCACTGCATGCAGGTATTAGTGTTGCTTTTCACAGCTCGAACACGTGACGTATAAGTATCACAAAGACAACTTTACCATTATTCTAAAGCTCCTCTCCAAAAAAATAACTAAATAAAGTACTCAAAATCTTTGATACACTATATTGCTTAGATTTTTCAGGAGCAAAAACTCCATCTCCTAGGTCACACTTTTTCGTATTAGCAAATCCTCTTCTTGTCTTTATTTGCTAAAATCTGCACATTTATTAGCAACTCGATTTGCTTTTAAAGTCGCTTTTTAAGCAGTAACCGTCCATAATTTTTCTATTTATATTCTCTTTTCTCTGGGGATATTCACATGTATATCATTCAAGAAAATCTTTTGATTTAAGACAAAATGAATAAGGGACACATCTTTGTAAACAAACAGAACATGGAATTAGTGTATTATTATGCATAGGTGCCTTTATTAGAGGTAAGGGTGGCCGAGTTGATTCGGATATTTTAATTATTAAACCAAATTAATAATGTCAGGTTTTTAAATCTAAAATCAAATCAAACCAGCAAAGTCGGATTTTTCAATCGTAGTTTTTCTCAGATTTTTTCAGTTTTTCGGGTTTTCAAGTTTTTTCCAGTAAAATCTTCGTAGCACAAAACATATAATTTGTGGTCCAAATATTTCTTAACTCCTATTAGGATACGACTATATAACGTATTTTTCAAGAAAATAACACAGTAATATGAGATAAGTCATAGCATTGTACTACAATATTTAATACCAAAGATAATAAAAGCATAAAATAATATTACTAGTTAATAAGCCATAATAAAAATAAACATAATCTAAAAATACTATATAAGTCATGCTAATATAAGAACATCTAATAAGTGCTATTAGTTACATGACTAAGCACTAAAGAAAAAGATAAACTAAGTTATGAATTTTCAATATAAACCACAAAACTAAAAATAGATTTCCAACACTATTGTCATTTCTAATGTTGAATTAAATTTATTTTGTTAGCATTACTATTGATTTAAACTTTATTTGAGTTACTACTTTTATGGGTTATAAAACTTATTGGACCATTCAAGAATGTTAAGTCCAAGCTTGAAATAATACACTAAAAGATAAAACTGGAAAAAAATTTAAAAAATATTTATAAATTACATTACAATAAATATTCATAGGTATGAAATATTTTTAAAATTTTTATAAATGTAATGTCGGATTGGTTTTGGTTTCGGTTCAGTTTTTTTTAGTTAAAATCAAACCAAACCATTATGGTCGAGTTTTTTTTCCTTTACCAAATCAAATCAAACCAACCATATCGATTTTTTTTTTCTTCGATTTGATTCGAATTATTGATTTGATGTGATTTATCGATTTTCTTTGTATACCCCTAGTTAAATATTTTTACACCACTAACAACTATTTAACTTGTTGCGTAAATATGATTTCACTTCAAGTTGTAAATAAATTGCATCTTGTATATATATAGTAACATATAAAGTTAGAATATCACGCCAGCTCGTGACAAACTTAACTTTCAGTAACGTGATCTATCTCTCGGCCTTTAATTAAAAGTCTCGGTTGGAGCGTGGATTATTTGGTCGGTTGATATGAATATATAAAACAACGGAAAAATAATACTGTATAGTCGCTGTAAAAATAATAGTCGAAAAAATATATAAAATTTATATATTTTTATATACATATATATTCTGTATGTTATATCAAAACTTATACAAGTTTTATATATTTTTTGAACTACCAAATATAAATAATTTCTGGTGCGGACTAAAAGTAATAGTACGCCCAGACGCATATAAGAATGCTGCAAGCTAAGGTCTTCCAATAGGCCAATATTACACTGAAAACACACCAACCCTAATTGACAATAACGGTGATTTTAACAGCCTTTTGTTCCATTTCCCTTTGTCCTTTTTGTAGTTTCTCTTTAAAGTCCAAATAAAGAAAAGGACAAAAAGAAGTAAAGAAACGACCAACTTGTACATCTTGTGGTAATGGAGGTTTGACATTAATCCCTATCTTATATATCAAAATCCAAAAATATACGAAAGTGGAGAAATTATAACCTATATATATATATATATATATATATATATATATATATATATANGCGTTAAGAGACCCTCCTGGCCCAACCCCATCTCCAACTCTCTCTCTCTTACACGCACACACACGCGCAAATATATATATATATATATATATTTGCGCGTGTGTGTGCGTGTAAGAGAGAGAGAGTTGGAGATGGGGTTGGGCCAGGAGGGTCTCTTAACGCATTTGTTTTCTTCTCATCGGAGTTATTTACCAGCTCAATACAATGTCGTTGATGCAAGTGCATGTCTTTGTGGTGTGTGCCATAGAATGATGAAATTATATAATATGAAATATTAGAGGACTACTCTGTTTGAGATTTGATATGCACATCAGTATGTAGTTGACAAAAAAAAAAAAAAAAAAAAACCTTTGTTGACCTTGTTTCACATACCATAATTATGTTCGGTTTGATTCTGAAATTGGAGAGGCTAAGCTTTACTATCTCCACATTTCCTGTATTATACTCCTCGTTTATTAATTTTTTGCTAATATAATCAGAGTGAAAGGGAGAAAAAACAGAATGCAGAAGAAAAAAAAACACTAATGAGGAATAAAATATGAGATAGAAAAGGAAGAAGGAAAAAATAAACTACATTCCTAAATGCAAAAGCATCTATACTTGCCTATGTGGGAGGGAAAAAAAAAAAAGAATCAATAAGTCATAGGTAATTATGATCAACAATTTTTTGTGAACAACTTCATTATTCCCTCGTTTGATAGTGTTTTGTCTAGCACTGCTAGCGATTTATGTTGTGTTTCATACTTTTGCATAATATTTATGTTACTATTTTTTTATTTATTTGTTGTCTCTCATGTTGGTGATATTATTTTTCGGGTTTTGTTGTCACAGATCTATCGTCTCTGAGTCGAGAGTCTCCCGAAAACAGCTTCTCTACCCTCTCTTAGGGTAGGGGTAAGGTTTGCGTACACTCTACCCTCTCCAGACCCCACTGATGAAATTTTACTAATTTGTTATTGTTGTTGTTATTTTTATTTTATATGAACCTGTTTGATCGAATATGAAATTTAAATAAAAAAAGATACTTTCGAAATTTGTGATATTTCATCAATATTCCACTCATTTCATGAATTTTTTATGGCTACCGAATATTAAGGGTAAATGAGGCGTTTCCTTCCCCCTTTAATTTAATGAGTTTTATATTATACGAATTCGAATTAATCGTGATCCCAACACAAGTATAAAATATTATCCACGTATGATGGAGAAAGAAACACTTTGGCACATGCAACTAGCAGAAGCTACCTCCTAAAGAAGAGGCAAAGGCGTGCAAATTTTTCAAATAATGCAAATTTGTACTATAAATAAAACTAAAAGACGATGATTGATTTTTGCCCACAAACTCCGAAGGACAAGGAGTGCGTTAGGAAAAGCATCTCCCAATAAAGAAGACAAGTTCATCCTCTCTTTTTCTTGCTCTTTTTTCCTAGTTGATAGGGACTTTCTTTATTTCTCAAGAGTATTCGATATTTATTTTGAGATTCGATTAATTTAGATTCGTGTCACAAAATTTTACTATGAAAGGCAAAACGTTCTCTATCAACAACAATTCTATATTCAGGACCGAACTAAACAATATAATTTTTTGACGAAGAAGTGTTAATTGACACATTTTAGCATACAGTGGCTCCACACCATCCAGGACCCAAATCCGAAATCGCTCCTTAAGATCATAGAGTACACTTATCATTTCGCTACCACCTTTGGTGATACATAGTTGATAAGGACTTGCTTTCATTTTCACTGAATTATTTGCATTAGTTTTCATTGCACTTCTCCTTTCATCATAATCTCACCACCGCCCTTCACTTCCTCTTTGGACACTTGGAATTCTCATTCAATTTAGTAAATAGTAGGGCGGAAATACAAAAATTAAACCAATTAAATTCATATGGTCCATTTATATATGGAAGATATAAAAAATCAATATCATTGGTCCTACGTTCCTTAGAAGATTAATTTTGAAAAGATGGTCTAGTTGTTTAGGGTTCCACTATCAAATAAGTGTATATTTAAATGTCAGTTACACACGTTTTGCTTGTGAATATGGAAATAATTGAATCCTTACGACTTACGCCAAGGGCATCTACTAACAGTAAACTAAAATGGAGTTGCTAATATATTATATTAAATGATAAAGAAGTTAATTATTTAATGCCTCCTATTGATCAATTCCATCTTCTTTAATCGATCTTGGTTCATGCACTAAGTCAGAAGCATAAGTGAATTCATGATTTAAAAATATGAATTCAACCTTCATGGGCTTTAGCATTAAAATCATTATTTTTTTAATGATATGAGTATTGCTGAAGTTTTTGTGGGTTTTTACTTGTATAATTAAACGTATGTCGAAAATATTGGGTTCGATTGATCAATCCGTATGTGTGTAGTATGTTCATAGAAATTACATTCTAGTTCTAAAATGGAATAATCTTCAAATTTCTAGTAATTGTATGCCCCATATCGTTTCAAGAGTATATTTATGCCACGCAATCTTTTCTTTTACTACAGGCATTCCAAATTAATTTAGATTCATATCGATAAACCCAATATACAAAAAAAGTACTTTATACTAAGAATTTTTGGGGAATTGCTATCGGGGTTGTCCTGATTTTCTTACGGTATTTATTTTCCTATTTCTTGAAAGAAAGGATAATATATTTTTCGTAATTGAGTTTTTCAGTTTGTAGAAGGAAATTAAAATTCTTCCATGTTTGACTAGTCATTTTTCTTGTAGGAAAATGTTTGGACTTTTATAAGTTGAGGATCTTTCCTTCTCATTCAGTAGCATCCACAATGTAGTCATGTGGGGTTTGAGAGTTTTGTTTAGGGGGATCGAACTTTACGGGACAGTGTAGTGTGTCACTTGTATTTGCCTCTTCGTGAGATTGTTCTCTCGATATTTTGTACTTTTTTTTTCTATAGTGGATTGCTCATCTCTGCCGTAGATGTAGGTCAATTGACCGAACCACGTTAAATGTTTGTGTCTCTTTTGGTAGATTTCTCTTTTACTATCTGATTTATCGTCGTTCAAGGTTTGCTTTGCTGACTCCCACATGACACCTGATTTTTGCGGTCCTAACAATTTCAAGCAAAACACTGCATAATATTTATTTTCTCTATCAAGACATTTCAAATTTTAAATTGTCCTTCAACTTAAATTTACATAATAATATATTATCTATGCGGGAAGTGAGAATGGAAGAACTTAAAGCAGCGATCAGCTAGCTGATGCGACTTCAAGATCTAAGTTATATGAGTTCAACTTATAATTCTTAGAATTAAACTCATTATAGATCCCTTAAAATTATGAATTATTTATGCTTCAAGTATTGGAGTACTTCAAAACTCCATCTGCCCCTTGTGATATGTTATCATATTACATATGCATACGGAACTAGGGGGGAGCTAGAAATCCGGTTATTGATTCGGCGGAACCTAATAGCTTCTGCTCAAATAATGTACTTGTGTCAAGAAAATTTATGTTATATATATATATATATGTATGTATGTATTAAATTTAAAACTCAATTATTGACACTTAAAGTTTGTCATTTTAAAATTCAAAATCAATCAAGTTAAAATACTGATTCCCCTCTGTGTGGGACAATCCAAAAGAGGAAAGGGAAACGCCAGAGAGCTAAAGATCAGGCTCTGAAAGCAACTTTGCTTCGACGAAAAACGTGAAGTCGCACTTAAGCGCATGATCCAAGATGCAGAAATGAAAGTTAGTGTTGGTCTTTAAGCTTAGTAAAGCTTAATTTTAAATTTGATGTAGCTTAAAGAGAGTGAATAGATTATAGTGGAAAAAGAAATGGAGGGAAATGAAATTTTGAATTAGTGCACTTTGTCCCTCATTGGAAGAAGGAAAGAAAATCTATGTGTATATATAGAGAAGCTCTTCTTCTAGCTCTTAAAGAGTTGAGGAGAAGGCAAGCCTCGCACCGTCGTCGTCGTCGTCGCTCGCTCGGCTTCGGTCAAAGATCGATTGACGTTTTTCTTTCCCGGATTATTTTAAATCCGTTTTTAATTTTTCCGCAATCTTCACACCTGTTCCAACAGCTATGGCTGTTCTGAAAGGTTGCAAAACCTTTTCAGAAACAGTACGAAATTGGCTATAAATATGCCTTGAATTCCAGAATCTTTACTCACTAAATTTTTTGATCTTCTTCTTCTTCTGCGCAAAAATATTCCAGTTTGTTTTACGACCATCAAGCGGTTCGCCGATCACCGGATATTTTGGTACCGATACGCTGGTGAGTTAAATCGTTCTATCCTGGGAGGATATATTCCAAAACCTCGGGTACTTGAGGGGAATAATTTCCTTAAAGACACACTGTGTATTCAGTGGGCTCGATTTTATTCTTGTATTTTTTTTTTCAGAAGAGAAGCTGAGGACGCCAGGACTAGCGCGTCCGCGCTCAGCACGAGCTAGTGGTCGCGCTAGTCAACTTTATTACTGTCTTAGGTAAATCCCACTAGCGCGGCCGCGCTAAGCCCGCACTAGAGCCCGCGCTAGTGAGGTTTCTCACTGTTTTTGTATTTTCAGAAAATTTATTGTTTTATTTTACAGCAATACAGATTACTAACAATCTTAAGGAATTTTTTTTTTTCTGTATTCTGTTTGTGGAGATTAAAACCTGTGTGTTTTCTACTCCTTCTGAATTTTATTATTCTGATTTGAAGATATAAAATACTTCATCAGAGTTTTGAAATTCAAAAAACGATTTGAAGAACATAAAAACTTCATCGTTTTCTGTGAAACAGTATATAAAAACTTCAGTTTTTATTTATTATACAAACTGCTTATTGTTGATTACAGTATTGTTTACTGTTCTGGTTTTTCCATTGATTGAACTCTTCTGTTGTTGAAAGTGAGAAATGGCAATTGATAACGAAAATTCTTCTGCGACTGTTGCGGCAACGACGATAGCCTTGTCAATCCGGACTGCTCTTCCACCGGTAGAAAAATCGGAGAAATTTTTTGGACCCAACTTTAAAGGATGGCAGCAAAGGGTGTTCTTCTGGCTTACCACACTAGGTATGCAGAAATTCACTAGTGAAGAACCTCCAGTGCCTGCTGCGGACATGCCGGACAACGAGAAGTTCATGATTGTTGAAGCATGGAAGCAAGCAAAATTTCTTTGCAAAGGATATATCCTAAGCGCTTTAGAGGATGACTTGTACAATGTGTACAGTGCAATGAATACTTCGAAAGAATTATGGGACGCACTTGAGAAGAAGTACAAGATGGAAAAATTTGTGGTTGCCAAGTTACTAGACTATAAAATGATAGACAGCAAAACTGTGGGAACCCAAGTTCAGGAGTTCAACTTATTTTTCACGACCTTATTGCTGAAGGTATGGTCGTGAATGAATCATTTCAAGTGGGTGCAATGATTGAAAAGTTGCCTCCTTCATTGAGAGATCTAAAGAACTATCTTAAGCACAAACGCAAAGAAATGAAGTTGGAAGATCTTGTGATTCGTCTCAAGATTGAGGAAGACAACAAAACAGCCGAGAAGAAGTCTCATGGAAATTCAACGATCATGGGAGCTAATATCGTTGAGGGGACTGCTCCAAAAAGTAAGAAGAGGAAGAAATATTCTGGACAGACTAAGGAGCAGAACAAAAAGAAATTCAAGGACAACTGCCACAACTGTGGAAGGGTTGGTCACAAAGCCCCTGATTGTCGTCTCCCGAAAAAGGATAAGAAGAAGGGACAGGCCAACATAGTGGAGAAGAATGATGACATTGATGATCTTTGTGCAGTGCTTTCGGAATGCAACTTAGTTGGAGATCCGAAGGAGTGGTGGATTGACTGCGGAGCCACTCGACATGTTTGTGCTGTCAAAGAAGCATTTTCGACTTACTCTACTACTATTCCCGAAGAAGAGATTTCCATGGGAAATAATTCAACCGCCAAGATTGAAGGTCATGGGAAGATATTCTTAAAGATGACTTCCGGCAAGGTGTTAACGCTCAACAACGCTCTTCATGTTCCTACTATTAGGAAAAATTTAGTTTCTACTTCTTTACTTGTGAAAAATGGATTCAAATGTCTATTTGTCTGTGATAAAGTTGTTGTGAGCAAGAATGAAATGTATGTTGGAAAAGGCTACCTCACGGAGGGCCTTTTCAAACTCAATGTAATGGTTGTTGATAGTATGAATAAAATTTCAGCTTCTTCTTATTTGTTGGAGTCAAATGATTTATGGCATATTCGTTTAGGACATGTCAATTATAAAACCTTGCGGAAGTTAATTAATTTAGAAGTATTGCCTAAATTCGAGTGTAATAAATCGAAATGTCAAATATGTGTTGAATCTAAGTTTGTAAAACATCCTTATAAGTCTGTTGAAAGGAATTCAAATCCCTTAGACATAATTCATACTGACATTTACGATATGAAGTCGACACCATCTCAAGGTGGGAAAAAGTATTTTATTACTTTTATTGACGACTGCACTCGATATTGTTATGTTTATTTGCTTAATAGTAAGGATGAAGCAATTGAAGCATTTAAGCAATACAAGAATGAAGTAGAGAATCAATTGAATAAAAAGATCAAAATGATTAGAAGTGATAGAGGTGGAGAATATGAATCTCCGTTTGCATAAATATGTTCAGAATATGGAATTATCCATCAAACTACTGCACCTTACACACCTCAATCCAACGGAATTGCGGAAAGAAAAAAATCAGAAATTAAAGGAAAAGATGAATTCTTTACTAATAAGTTCCGGATTACCGTAGAGTTTGTGGGGGGAAGCTATCTTTACAGCTAACCGAATACTCACCAGAGTACCCCCACAGCAAAACACAATCTATTCCATATGAAAAATGGAAAGGAAGAAAACCTAATTTGAAATATTTCAAAATGTGGGGTGTCTAGCAAAGGTACAAGTTCCTTTACCTAAAAGGGTTAAAATCGGACCAAAAACTGTAGATTGTGTTTTCATTGGATATGCTACAAACAGTAAAGCATGTCGATTTTTGTTCCATAAATCCGATAATCCCGAGATTCATGTTAATACGAAATGGAATCACATAATGCTGAATTATTTGAAAGCATTTATCTGTATAAAACTAAATGTGAGTCGTTAAGTGAAAGAACTAAACGACCTCGGGAAGAACCAAAGAAAAATACTCCAAGTGTAGAAGATCCAAGGCATAGAAAACGTCAAAGAACATCTACTTCTTTTGGACCAGATTTTGTGACATTCTTGCTTGAAAATGAACTTCAAACTTTTAAAGCAGCTATGTCGTCTTCTGATTCGGCGTTTTGGAAAGAGGCAGTCAATAGTGAGATTCAATAAATTTTGGATAACCATACATCGGAATTGGTTGATCTTCCTCCTGGAAATAAGCCTTTAGGTTCGAAATGGATCTTTAAACGGAAAATTAAAGCTGATGGCACTATTGACAAATATAAGGCAAGACTTGTTGTCAAAGGTATAGACAAAAGGAAGGCCTTGATTCTTTGACACTTACTCGCCAGTAACGAGGATAACATCTATTAGGATGCTAGTGGCATTAACGGCCGTGTATGGCCTTGAAATCCATCAAATGGATATTAAAACAACTTTCTTAAATGGAGAATTGGAGGAAGAGATTTACATGGAACAACCTGAGGATTTTGTAGTTCCTGGTAAAGAAAAGAAAGTGTGCAAACTTGTTAAGTCACTTTGTAGACTTAAACAAGCACCCAAACAATGATATGCCAAATTTGATCAAACAATATTGGCAAGTGAGTTTAAAATCAAAGAGTGCGACAAATGTGTTTACTTTAAAAACACTCCGGGTCATGAAGTCATTGTTTGTTTATATGATGACATGTTGATAATGAGTTAAATCATGTCAGATATAAATGCTACAAAACGCATGTTGGCTAGCAATTCGATATGAAAGACAGGAGTTGCTGATGTGATCTTAGGAATCAGAATTCGCAAGACTCCACAAGGTCTAGCATTATCACAGTCTCACTACATTGAAAAGGTACTTGACAAGTTCAAGTATTTGGATTTCAAAATTGCCAAGACTCCAATTGACGTGAGTTATGCACTTCAAAAGAATGAAGGTGAAAGTGACTCACAACTGAACTATGCAAGAGTATTGGGAAGTTTGATGTATATAATGAATTGTATGCGACCAGATATAGCATGTGCTATTACCAAACTGAGTCGATTTACATGTAATCCCAATCAAATACATTGGATGGCAATGAAACGAGTTTTGGGGTATCTGAAACATACCCAAAATTATGCTTTGCATTGTAACAAATATCCCTCAGTGATCGAGGGATATAGTGATGCAAATTGGATCACCGGATCATCTGAAGTTAAATTCACGAGTGGATATGTTTTCACAATTGGGGGTGGAGCTGTGTCTTGGAAATCATCCAAACAAATGCATCGCCCGTTCTACAATGAAATCTGAATTCATAGCTTTAGATAAGGCCGGTGAAGAAGCTGAATGGCTTTGGAATTTCTTGGAAGATATTCCATTTTGGCCCAAATCTTTGGCACCTATTTTTATACATTGTGATAGTCAAACGGGAATAGGGAGGGAAGGGAGCGTTATGTATAACGGAAAATCTCGTCATATACGACGGAGACATAATACCGTTAGACAACTACTCTCTAGTGGTGTTATCACAATTGACTACGTAAAGTCAAGAGATAACATGTGTGATCCACTTACGAAAGTCCTATCTAGAGAGGCAGTTGAAAGATCATCAAAGGGAATAGGGTTAAGGCCTAGGACAAGTCATCATGGCGGTAACTCTACCTAGCAGACTGGAGATCCCAAGAGCTAAGTTCAAAGAGATCAAACAAAGTCATGAATGACGGTTCAACATTGTCAAATAACTCAACCCATTCTCGTGATGAAGACAACTTTTAGAAATCAAGGTAAAGCATTAAGGCTTTTTTGATAAGTCAATAAAGCTTAAAGCTTTTTAATGATTTGCTAAGTCTGGAAGGATATGACCAGATAGTGTGTCTTTAGGATTACACGTTTAGGAATCACCCATGTGAGTGTGAAGTCTAAGCCGCTTCAAGGGGAATGAAAGTAAAGGCCCATTCTCTAAGCACTCATGAAATCAGGCAGTGTTCATGGCTGAAACGAACACAACCATGAGAACCATAGATGGTTAAGGATTGATTGTGTGACTTATGTTGTCTAGGTATACAACAAAGCTCGACGGTTCAAAGATATCAAATCTACCGATTGACCGAGTATATCCGATATAAGTTCACTACGAAAAGTTCAAAGGGAAACCTACTTATCCAGATACAATTAATTCTTGCATGTAAAACATACACACGTCCGTGCATTCCTTTATTTTATAGCCATTCCCCATTCATGTGGGAGATTGTTGGTCTTTAAGCTTAGTGTAGCTTAATTTTAAGCTTGGTGTAGCTTAAAGAGAGTGAATAAAAAATGATTGGAAAAGAAATGGAGGGAAGTGAAATTTTGAATTAGTGCACTTTGTCCCTCATTGGAAGAAGGAAAGAAAATCTATGTGTATATATAGAGAAGCTCTTCTTCTACCTCTTAAAGAGTTGAGAAGAAGGCAAGCCTCACGCCGTCGTCGTCGTCGATCGCTCGGCTCGGCTTCGGCTTCGAATTCGGATGATTCGGATTCAGATTCGGATTTATCAAAGATCGATTGATTGATTAATCTTTTTAGACAAAGGTCCGGTCCGTTTTTCTTTCCCGGATTATTTTAAATCCGTTTTAAATTTTTCCGCAATCTTCACACCTGTTCCAAAAGCTATGGTTGTTCTGAAAAGTTACAAAACCTTTTCAGAAGTTCTGAAAGGTTGCAAAATCTTTTCAGAAACAGTACGAAATTGGATATAAATATGCCTTGAATCCCAGAATCTTTACTTACTAAAGTTTCTGGTCTTCTTCTTCTTCTTCTTCTGCACAAAAATATTCCAGTGTGTTTTACGACCATCAAGTGGTTCGCCGATCAACGAAGTTTTTGGTACCGATACGCTGGTAAGTTAAATCGTTCTATCCTGGGAGGATATATTCCAAAATCTCGGGTACTTGAGGGGAATAATTTCCTTAAGGACACACTGTATTCAATGAGCTCGGTTTTATTCTTGTATTATTATTATTATTTTTCCAGAAGAGAAGCTGAGGATGCCTGGACTAGCGCGCATGCGCTCTGCACGCGCTAGTGTTCGCGCTAGTCAGGTTTCTTACTGTCCAGGTAAATCCCACTAGTGCGGTCGTGCTAAGACCGCGCTAGAGCCCGCGCTAGTGAGGTTTCCCACTGTTTCTGTATTTTCAGAAAATTTATTATTTTATTTTACAGCAATACAGATTACTAACAGCTAGTATGTGGCTTGTCTTCATCAAATGTCTAAGGAAAATCTGAGACGGGATATATTGAAAATACTTGCTCGCATTCAATACTTACAGCAAATTAAATAATATAATATTAGTAGTGAAAGTTAAAAGTGAGACGATCACGCCCAACTCAAGTCCTAAAATACATAAGCAGTCATTGCAAATATAATTCGGTCTAAAAGTCCGGTATCGAATCCTATACAGAACTAAGGGTTAGGTACAACTGTTCAGTATTGCAAAGAAAGTACAAGTTCAAATAATATCCTAGTTATCAAGATTGTAATTTTTTTTTATTTTAAACTAATTAATTAAAAAATACTAAAAGGAGTAAAATTATCAACTGACAAGACTAAGGATTGGAGACAAGATTAAGGAGGTTTAGAGTTATGATTTTCCCAATTGTCGGAATCCTTCCCGCTTTGTCTTCTATAATTTCCCCTAATTAATTCTCTACCGATCGTGAGTACTTTGGGTGTCGTAGTTCTCTCTCGAGCAACTACCACAATTTACTAGATGTATTCTCTCGAACTACACTAGCTGGCACAGATTCACTGCTCAGTACGATCACACCAAGATTTTGTTATCTCTGATCCCACATTTAAACCCTCCTAATTGATTTCTCACATATGTTAGGAGTAATGTTGTTCAACGGCCACCTAAATGCGTACCCTCTCTCAAGCAATACACATTAAATAGGCACAACCAATTGATGATCATTCAATCGACAACATCAAGCACCTAGTTGAATAAGTTGAGAAATCCAACAGCTCAATTATATAAAATATAACAAGAATTTATCCTACAAAAGGTTCAATCAAAATCCTAGATAACAAATTAGCTATTCATAATAGTATGCAAACCTGCAATACTAGAATTCATAACCAATAATGAAAATAGAGGAAGAAAGAGGGAAAAATATGAAGTTAAATCCTTCTCCTTGCTCCAAGTGTGTTCTTGCCTTCCCAAAGTCTTCTCTCTCCAAAGTAGTGTCTCTCCCCTCAAAAGCACGTTTTAAGATGTATTTATAATGACTAGGGTTTGTATGAGGTGAATTTTCCTTCTTCTATTTCGGATTGGAGAAAGCTGGTTTCTTATGCTCCGGTCCCGGTCTGGCGAAGTGAACCTCGCTTCGCTGTCTGGGACTTTTCTCTTCAGCTTTTTTTCACCAATTTTTCTCCTATTTGACCCTTTTCCGCATAAGTTTGTTCCTACACATAAGAAATACGTAATAAACATATTTTCACTTCAAAAGCGGTTTGAACTCCCACAACTCGCATAAAAATAATATGCAAACATATTCAAAAACATGTATTTTTCACCCTTTATCATGAAATATATGTAATATTAACCATAATTAAGTAATTAAATAAGGTGTAAATAGAAAACACACTTGTCATATTCATTGATTTAGTATAAACACCCATGCAAATTAATTTTTAGCGGAATATATAGAGGGCCAGAAAGGGCAAGATACAGATGGGGAACATTAAACTCTAAAATAAATAGCAGTGGAGAGGATCGATGCTTGCAATTTATGACTGAATCAGTGCTAAACAAGAAATGACAATATGTCACTGTCCTCCGGCCAGACAACTTGCAATTCATATATATATATATTACTCGCTCTTAACTTACATAGATTAGGTCCCACTATTCTTCTTTCATGACAATTCGTAATAACTCAACATATATATTAATATTATTCCGGTTCATATTATCTGTTTTTAAAGTTAAAGACACTTGATAATTCTGATCATAAATAACATATCCTATTATTCTCCTTAAATGTCTCACTTAATTGACACTTCATTAATTTATGTATATTTAATAATTTTCTAATACATATACAGAATCTAAGAAAATATTATTGAGTTTGCTGCAACCCGTAGCTAATATTCTAGTTTTGCTCATGCATGTGAGGAGAAAATACACAATTATTTGTGTTTAGGTCAAAGATGAGAACGCACATAGTTTAAAGGTTAGGATTGACTTTGAGTCTTTTTGCATATAGTTCATGTCCCAAAGATTTTCGAGTATCTTGGCATTTTGATAATTAGAAAGAGAAATACAGAGCAATATAATGGATCGAGCGGTTCAAAACTTTTACTATATATTAACATAACTCAAACTTTATGTGCACAATATTACTCTTTAATTTTGTCTCTCAACTTACACAATTGGACTGCATTTATCCACACACCATTATTCATACTCCCTATGACTCTTCTCTAAAATACAACCAACATACCAAGTTAAAAGCAAAAATGAGTAATGATCAATGCTCTTTCGTCATTGCAATGTACTAGTTTTAAAGGGGATCTTTTGTTTGGGGGTGTCCTTTTATAAACCCTTAATTAGTCCGAACTAAACATATAAAATTTACGGGGCTTTACAGTTGCCATGCTTCAAAAGTGTAGTTATAGGGTACTAGCAAAGGTGTAGCCTAATCTATTGATATACGATGTAGATCGGATGATTGATGGGAGAAACACCAAACATATCCCAAACTTCTCACTCCTACTGGTCGGCTGATGGAAATAGACTGACTACCGGAGATATTCGTGTTACTTCGTCTGCACTGGTTTGTACACGAATGCATGAGTTATACCGAATAGTCACTAAATTATAGACAACTTCAAATCTCTCCGCAAATATCAATCGAAATTTGAACCCTTGTATAGATATGCAATTTCAGAAAGCACAACAATTGAAATAAGTAGTCCGCATTGGTATTAGATCTATTCCCATGTTCCGATCTTTCTATTTTTTAAACTCATTTCTTGGGTAAAGTTTCCAATTATATTTGAACATGAATTGGTTACCATAAGAAAGTTGACATTAAAGATGGTATGTATAGTAACAAATTAAAGGTCACATATTATATTGTACTAGTGTTGCTTAGAGTTAGAGACGATGCCTAGAAAAGTACTATTGCTTGTAAGATACTCCCTTCGTCCCAATTATGTGACATATTTCCAGTTGGCGAGAGATTGTTCTTTGACCGTAACCTTTTCACGTGTCTTATAAATATATTGCATCGTTAACTATTGTGACTTATAATACTTTTAACGTACTTTCCAAATATATAAATTTAATTTCGAAACATTTAAAAGTTATGTCCAAATACAAAGTCAAAATTAAAAAGTTTGAATCTCGAAAAACGAAAAGTGACACATAAATTGAAACAAAAAAAGTATATAGCAAAGGTCACACTTTCAAATGGCGTAGTTGTAGGACATGAAAACCGTTGCTATAGGGGGTATTACAAGCATGGTCTTTATCAACGAAAAGGCCATGTTTTTTCATCTCAGCATAAACATCGCCTTAGGGTAGAAGTTACACTTGTTTAGGCCACCATTATAAAGCATTGCCTTACTAGATAGAGAAGCGTGGATTTTGATTACGACTAAAGCTGTCAAAACGAGCCGGTCCAGTTCAAGCCTTGTTGGCTTTTAAATTTGGTGGGCTAGGACGAAATGTCCCTCCATATAAAAGCCCTAAGAGGGGCGCCGGCTAGGGAGGGCTGACCCTTCAATTTTTTTTAGAAAAAAGAATTTCTTTATATCCTTAAATAGTTTTTCGTGACATAGTCGATTAATCATATAAACAATTTCTGTTTGCTTAGAGCATACAAAAACCTTGATATTTGACGAAAAATCTCGTAATTGAAATGCAAATTCTCTATATCTTTAGCTCTTCTTTTTTAAAGTTACATGAATATTTTCTTAATACTTTTCTTTCATTTTCCACAGATGCAGAGATTGTTTCAATAAGTTTATATACTGAGTTTTTTTAATTTAGGATTAACATCATTTGTTGATTTCATCATTATAGTCCATAGAATTTTTAAAATTCTTGAAATTTGCTAGTGGTCAATTTCTTTTGTGTGTATTTAAAATTGATCTTTTTCTATACTGAAGAGCGATTTAAATATTAATAATATAGTAAAATAATTCAAACTAATCATTGGCCGCTTAAAGTAATATTTTCTTTTGAAAAAATATTATTATTGACCGACTAAAACTTTTTGAGTTCGTTATTAATTAAGCAAAAGAAAAACTAATTTTGCCATATTACATGCTTGTCAAAAATCAAAATTTTAATTAATATGGAAGAGTAAATGAGCAGCCTATGGTTGGGGAATAGAGATTGTAGTTAATAGTTTTTTAGTTTTTACTTTTTTCAAATATTCAATAGTCAATTAATTTGAATTTAATTAATTTTTGGCCCATGGACCGGCCCAAACCCAGTCTCGGTCAAGTCTCAAGAGCTAGTGGGCTGACTTGGGACGGGCTTATAAGCCTCAGCTTTAAATGAGCTTAAAAAATTATAGCCCAACCCTACCCAGACTGGATTGAACTAGCCTTACGGGCCAAACCCATTTTGACGGCTCTGATCAAGACCATACATTTTGATACTTTAGCTCACTACGATGAAAGGATTTATATGTTGTAGTAAAGGCAATTAAGAGAAATTTAGAATTAAGTTTTCCTATCCGCTGATGTATATGGCAACAGAAATAAACCGTTGCCTTTGGTTTCCCACAATTTATTATCCCTTTAACCACAACTAGCTAGAGAAAACAAATATATTTAACCAATTCCTTCTTCACAAATAGAATATCGAGTTGATTTAATTGATTTTAGCTTTAAAGATTGGTTAAATTGACTTTGGAGAAGCGAAAATTGTCCTATAAATTGCAATGGAGTACATATGACAAGTTTGAATCTTTGCATGATGGCTAGTGGTGCATTACATGCTCATAGAAATGAAGGTGCTAATTAAATATATAGACAGAAGCTACAAAGAGGATACATAGGGAGAGCACTAGATAGAAAAACAAAAGCAAAAATTGATAAGACCTTGCAACAATAACGTAGACACTACAAGATCACTTCAACTTAGATGGAGGTAGAATTTTGATTATAAGGAGAGGGAGGACTAGAAGGAGGGCGAGCTGGTGTCCTTGGCCACGGCGGGTGTGGGAATGGCGGCCGTGGCGGGAACGGGAAAGGCGGCCGAGGCGGCTTGGGCGGGAACGGGAAAGGCGGCCGAGGGGGCTTGGGTGGGAACGGGAACGGCGGCCGAGGCGGCTTGGGAGGGAACGGGAATGGCGGCCGAGGCGGCTTGGGCGGGAACGGGAAAGGCGGCCGAGGCGGCTTGGGCGGGAGCGGGTGCGGTGGCCGAGGTGGCTTGGGAGGCTGAGGCGGAAACGGGAAGGGAGGGAGTGGCTCAGCATAGCCACACATACCATAAAAACAAAGACTAGGAAATTGACATCTATGTTCACAACTTCCACAATGAAAAGGGTTCCTATTAGTATTAATGCAAAGCCCTCTACAACATTGCCATGTAAAAGGACATCTAATACCACAAAGCCCACAATTATTCACATCACTAGTAACTTCAACACAACGATTCCTACAACAAAGCCTCTTTATTCTAGGAGGAAACTCACCTTCATTACAAATCCAAGGCCTATTCCAACACCCAATGGATCGTGGATTTTTCACTACTACCCTTTTAAGCCACAAACAAGAAGAATTGGACGAGCCGCCATTTGTGACATTATAATTTTCTTGAAACCCTCCAACTATTTCTACTTGTAAAAGTAACAAAAATAAGATCAAGAAAACTATTAACTCCAAAAGGTAATTATGCATTGGTAGCAAAGAACATAAAAGAAGTTGGATATTGGTTTTTCTTTGGGTAGTGAAGAAAGTATTATATTATATAGTTGAAAGGGATATGGTAATTTTCATGCATGAATTGCAAAAAGTTACGTACTTATCATGTTTTTGTTACGAGGGTTAGTACTTTCAGATGATTCTTGTTTAGAGAGTGGTCGGCACAGTATGATATAAGTTATGGTTTACGTGATTTGATGAGAGGGGAGAGAATGAATGATGTTGGGATTAATTAATTGCACTTTCTACTTAAAAATGTGCTAGAAAACCGGTTCTTTAGATATGTATCGTGAGAATACTCTTTTATCTCTTTCATTATGATCTACCCTTCTACCTTGAGCCGAGTGTTTTATCGAAAATAATTTTTTACCTTAATAAGGTAAGAATACCCTCCCTAAATCTTATGTATAAGATTACACGGAGTATAATAACCTTTGAATCCGTATTTAGGGTCTGTTCGAAAATTTTTGTGTAATTGTTAGGGTGTATAGTTATTTCTTTGTAATTGCGATATTGTGTAATTACATAATAATTGCGATGACATATTTGTTTGGCTTAATATATTTACGTATAGTTTAATTCTCAGTGACATGTTTAGTTGCACGAGTATAATTACATAGTTTGATTTTTTATTTGAAATATATATATATATATATATATATATATATATGTATCTTGTCTACCGAAGATAAAACCTTTATAATGATAATTAAAAAGTAATGATGTTAATGA
Organism: Nicotiana knightiana; assembly: GCA_005239525.1. Classification (NCBI taxonomy): domain Eukaryota; kingdom Viridiplantae; phylum Streptophyta; class Magnoliopsida; order Solanales; family Solanaceae; genus Nicotiana; species Nicotiana knightiana. The sequence goes on from ML393884.1 coordinate 41,772, forward strand.
TTGCCAAAATGAATGAGAGTTGAGATTTTTCTTACCAATGCTGGTAAGCTTAGGAATTATCCATTAACTATAGTTAAGATATTTTTTAACTTAATTTAATTTGAGCCTTTAAATTTCGAAGAAAATAAGTCCAATCATCTCACTTTGCACCTGAGAAAATGGAGAGAATATGTAATGAAGTCTTATCCAATAATTTGTACCAAAATTATGTACCGTTGCCATACTTTGTGAAAGTATAATTTTTCTTTTTGTTTTCCCTGGCATAACTTGTAAAAACAATTATGACCCGTTTTTGAGTTATGACCTGCCAAATTATTTTTATACAAATTTTCTTTTTAACAGAGACAATTTAAATAACGGTCTTAGATGATTCTATTTGTGCAAATCTCCCTGTTATTCAACATAGGGGGGAAATCACGAATACTTATTGTATGGACCAAAAATTACCTTTGATATTATTAAAGGGGAATGGCCAAATACATAGAGAGCCCTTCTAATTTGGCATCAATTTTTATTTTGGCACTTTGTTTGATTTTGGCACTCCAATCTTATTTTTTATGTGTCATTTGAACACAAAAACTTTTATCTGATATAAAAATATAGTGCGTATTATAATTTCTTCTAATGTGCAATAACCATCCAATTAGATTTGGACACCTATTTTTTTTTATCCTTATCAACTAAATTTAACCCAAATACTCGATTCTATAAATTATTTATCCAGATCGATTACCCTAAAATAAAAATCCCTTATTTTCTCTAACTCCCAAAGTCCTCTGTCCTAATCCCACTCCCCAAGTCCCTCGCCTTAGGAGATGAAACCATAGATTATTGGAGGATTCTTCATCATATAAGGACAATAATCATATTTTCATAAATTATTTCTTCATATTTCGTTGTACAGTTAATAGTTAAAGGTTGTTTTTGGATGCATCTATACACTGACGTCCGGCAGTATATAGATGCATCTATGGATCGTGGTGCAGGTTCCTCGACAGTGTACACATTATTTTGGATCGGGCAGCTATGCAGGGCAGAATATTTTAAAGACGGGGCTCAGCCATTTTTGAGTCCATTTTCTGCATTCTTAGACGATTTTGGAGCTTCTTGAGTGGGGTATTCACCTAGCAACTTGGAGGTAAGTAAATTCAACCTATTGTGAGATAAATACATAGACTATGGTTAGATTTTAACATTTAAATTGTGAAAAATCATGGGTTAGATGAAAAACCTAGGTTTTGATAAAAATGAGATTTTAACCACGAAAATGGTTATGGAGTGAAATAAAAATTGTATACTTGAGTTCTTAAGGTAGGTAATGATTCCCTTCAGAAATATCCGAAATTCGGGCACGTGGACCCGAGGTGAATTTTAGGAATTCTTCCAATTTGGGTTGGGTAATTAATCTAATAGTTAAATTACAAATTTTGGAGCATGTATTGATTAAATTATATAACATTTGACTAGTTTCAGATTTGTTCGACATCGAGTTGGGGCTTTAAAACAAAATTGTGACCAGAAAGTGGGTTGTGAGACGAGGTTAGTCTCTTATCTAACCTTGTAAGAAGGAATTTATCCCATAAGTGATTTAAAATTAATGTTTGCTTCTAATTGTGGGGGCTACGTACGTACGAGGTGACGAGAGTCCGTACGTAGATACTAATTATGCTTATGTCCGGGTAGTTTTAGGACCCAAATCATGAACTTTGTTAATTAAAGTGCCTAAAATTATATTAGAACTTGCTAGAGGAATTGTGAAAGGTCGTTAATGAAATTTCTAATATTTTGTGTATTAATCTTTAAAAACGATAAAGTATCCTTCTCTTCTTGTGGAGCGGGCCGAACGCCTCGGCAGTATATAGATGCATCTATGGATCGTGCGGCACGCGCCTCGGTAGTGTACACGTTACTCTGGATCGGGCCATACGACCTCGGCATAAATTGTTCTTATTAATACTCGGAGCCTAATCATACTTGATTTTTTTATTATGTAACTTGTGAAATTACAGTTATAGAAGGCGTGAATTTACTTGGAATTTATTTAATTGAGAAAAAATTAATTGTCCTGTTATGTTGAGGAGTTATTTTTATTGTGTCATATTCCATGCTTATTTAAAATTCCTGTATTTTATTGTTAGCTCATAGTAAGTGTCAATGTCGACCCCTCGTCACTATTTCTTCGAGATTAGACTTGATACTTACTGAGTACACGTTGTTTATGTGCTCACGCTATACTTCTGCACTGACTGTGCAGGATCTGTGGCAGGTGCACTTGGCGATCACCCCAGCGCGCATCCCCGTTACCCGGAGTTCTAGTGGTGAGCTGCATTCCTGAGTCGTTCCGAATCACCTAGTGTCTCTCCTTCATATTCATTTTTGTCTATTTCTATTTCAGAAAGTAGTTAGAGTTTTGTACAATTTATTAGTGTTCATACACTTGTGATACCAGGTCTTGGCACCCACACCAGTAGACTTGTGGTTTTGGAGTATTGCTATGGTTATGACTGCACTCAACTGCTCTTGTCTTATTTATTTAAACCTGGTATTTCTTAAATCTTTTAAATAAGGAAATAGTTAATTACTCGAAAATTTATTGAAAGAGGAATAATCTGTCTATTCACTATTTGGTTTGCCTAACGGTAACGTTGTGCGCCATCACGGCTCATAAGAGAATTGGGTCGTGACTCCGCGTTCGCAAAGAAGGAAACCAGAACTGGAAATTCTAGTGTTTCCAACTTAGCTCCGGGTGGTTCAAAATTCACCCGAGCCACTCGGGACCCCAACCAAATGTAGCTACAAGTCCATAAACATAATACGGGCCTGCTCGAACTCTCGAAATGCGTAAAATAACGACGAAACTAAGAATCACACCCCAAAATCAAATTGAACCAAATTATGAACTCAAAGTTCCCAATTTTCTCTGAATACGCCGAATCATACTTAAACTACACTGAATTACACAAAACGTTTGCGTGCAAGTCTTAAATCACCATACGGAACTATTCTCAAGCTTGGAATCCGAAACAGACCTCGATAACACCAAAACCTACACCAAATCAAATTTAAAGAACTCTAAAACCTTCAATAAGTCAACTTCCACTATTAAGCGTCAAAACGCTCCCAGGTCATCCAAAACCCGAGCGAATGTACACCCAAGTCCAAAATTATCATACGAATCTATTGAAACCGTCGAATCCCGGTTCCGAGGTCGTTTACTCAAAATGTTGACCAAGTTCAAACTTAGCCTTTTTAACCAACCTTAAGGAACCAAGTGTTCCGATTTCAACCCGAAACCTTCCAAACTCCGAAACAACCGTCCCCGTAAGTCATAAAACAGTTAAATCATATACGAGGAGTCTTATTTAAGGAATGTGGTGTTAGACAACAAAACGACCGGTTGGGTCGTTACACTCCCTTTCCCCCATTAATTACTTTATGTCTTTTTGTGTTTTTCTTCTCCTATTTTTTATACATTGCATGTTATTCATTTATTCAATGTATGTGCTTTTGTTTGAAGGCTTCAAGAGCTTCTTTGTATTTTTTTTCCTGCATTCATAGATTAAGATACCCCGATCCAAAACTTCTCGTTAATGAACTCTATGGATAAGTTAACTCTTCAATCACATACAGAGGTAGTTCCAAGATTTAAATTTAATGAGTTCAACTTTTAAGGTTTTAACATTGAACTTATTATACTGTTAAAATTATGGGTTCAAATCTAATTGTTGGTCCCAAACGCCCACACAAGTATACGTGGTCGTAGCAAGTAATATAATGTTAAATGGAATGTCGAACCCACAGGGACTTGCATAAACTACTTGCTGAATCACTCTAATTGTTATTAAATCAAAGCCAAAATAAAATCCAGGAATGTAACTAATTTATACTATGAATATATGGAATAACTAATTATCAAGTACGAAAGTATTGTTTTGTATTCAGTAGAGACAAATATTCTAGGGTTGTGATCAATTCACCACTCGTATTGCATTCTAATTAACTCTCCCCTTCATATAATTCACTCATGGTTGCTAAT
>MDKJ01264990.1:0-64527 GCA_005239525.1 Nicotiana knightiana
AGGATTATATTTGCAACGCCCGCTTAGTCTTCTACAAGACATAGTTGAGCGTGATCAGTGACCATAGCCAATCTAGTGTGAATTCTTTTCCTTTTCATTGGGAACACTATCATACCCAAGAAGCAAACAATGAACATGAAAACTCTGCGGTGAATATGTCCCAAGGAAGTGATGGAAAAATAATCATGGAAAATATGGTAGGACTTGCTATGACCGTATCTCTCATACAAGTAGTCAAATGGTATATAAGAGTTTTTTAAGCACTCCAAATCGGCATTCTTTTTCAGACCCATCATTTTTATAAATCCCCTACCAGTGCGATTTTTGTAGCAATAACCTAGGGTTGTCCCAAGGTAGCCCAACAAATCCCTCAATTTCTTCTAGGAAAAGGGTCATTTCTATATCCCCGAAGAAAAAGACTGATTTTTGACGATCCCAAAACATGGTTGCAGCTTCTATCAACATGTTATTTGGTTGGATGTCTAATAGAGAAGGAAAATTTCCCAGGACCTTCTTCACATGTTTTTTGTCACTTGAGGAAATATCTTCCCAACAGTCTAGTAGCAGTGATGGTATATTTTGGACCATGCCAAACCTGGGGTCTTCATGCCTCATTTTATGAAAAACAAATAAGGTTAGGCCTTTTCCCCCTGCATATTCGACTATTTATGTATCGATGATTAGCATAATGGCATTTAGTTCTCCAAAATTAATGCACAAAACTTGGTTGCGTCCGTTGGGATTATGGAAACCCCGGTAGACTTTTGGATAAGGTTTGTCTTAAAGGGTTATTATGTGGACAACATACTAACCTGGCTAGGTTTGACCATGATGCATGTACAGTTATAATAAGAGTAAGGTTGCCATGAGGCTCTAGACTGGTACCCTCAAGCGGACAACTTGAGGGGAAAAGGCACAGAACCGTCGATTGCACCACTGATCAACTAGTTTTACCGCAAATAAGTCTTTCCGAATATAAATTGTGATATATAGGAAGAGCGCAACCGCTTATCAAGTGTTGCTAAAGGATTGATTACGCACGAGTGGAATATGATGTTGAGCATGATTTATGCAGCAGTAAATAGCATGTTGACACGTATTTGCACGTTAGGAAAATAATAAATGCGGTATATAATAATTGAAAGACGTTTAAGAAAGGAAAACAAAGAAATAAGTCAGTTTCTGTGGTAAAGGAAATCATAAATGCTCAAAACGGGCAATTAAATTCACATAAGGGAAAAGGGAAAGGTTGCGCACGTATTAACTAAACGAACTCTAAGCGTGTATTACCCGTCCCCTCCTTGTGGTCCTGGAGGTGTTTATGACCTCTATTTTTAGGCAGTTCTAGACTCCCCTAAAGTGTTTAAAAGGAAAAATCTAAGCGACAACAAAGAACAAATAGGACTGTCAAGTAAGACAACAATTAAGGGATCATGTTTACCTCCACAAGAAACAGGCAATTAGCACGTCTTAAAAAGCAAAATTTCAGATGTTTCAGAAAAGGTCCTAGAACATGATATCTAGGTGAGAATGACCAGAGAATATGGAGCATTATGTTAAGGCGAAGCAGTAAAGACCTAATCAGTTTGCCTACTGATTTTTAGAAACTGTTGAATCTGGGCAGTCACAAATAAACAAAGCATAGTTTTACAATTTTTATAAGGCCTTAATTACCTATAGGCTTGCCTAGGCGTGGTTCAGGGATACCTTATAACATGTTGTCTAAAAATGCAAACAGAACTCTGGAAATTGACTAAAGGAAAGCAAACAATTTGAGTTTTAATACGTCCTATAAACATGCTTGTCTAGGTGTTGATTATCACGAAACTGATTTCATACATATTTGTCCTATAACATGGTGTCTAGGCATCGAAATTTCTTTTATACATTCTTATAGACAGGACGGTTATTGATTTAGGCAATGTAGTCATGATTTAAAGCGAAAACAAACACCGTCCTAAAGCAGGATTTATATTGCACACCAAGGATGGACATTTCTATTAAGCATAATTACAGTGGTAACTTAATGACAAGATTTTTAGGTGATCATGATTATGCAAAAGCAGAATTCCGTGACAAATGAGGTAATGAACCTATAACATGTTGCCTAGTATGGCAAGTGAACTTAAAAGTACGATTTCTAATGCAAATAAATATAGTTTAGACCTAAAAGCATGACTTCTAATGTAAGTAAACATAGCATAGACCTAAAGGCAGGATTTCTACCCGTTTTCCCTACAAAAATCATATAAGAATCCCTCCCCTTTTACTAATTTCCCCAATATCTGTTTACAAAGGTTATTATTACAGATCATAAATGGATGAATTACATAATAAATATAAGCTATGCTATTGAGGTAGGCCCAAAGTGAACCTGGAAATACCAGACATTCAAAACAGTCCAGGATGCCAAGGTCTCATAGCCAATAGGGTGTCCTGGTGTATCAAAGTTCCCTAAGGACCTCAGGGATCCCGGGCAATGTTCAAACCAAGATCCTTTGAGTAGGGAAGTGATGATGTGCAGTGTGGAAAGGCCATCCCTAGTTTTCCAGAGTTTGGAGGAACCCCATGGATTCCTAGGCAGTACATACACTGGAGGGGCAGAACTTAAGCAATCTAAGAGTATAAGTGAGAGTTCTTGACATAGTTTGGAAGAACTTAGTAAAAATAGTATAGAGGTAAAAATTTCAGGAGTGAAAAGGTTTCAGGAATAGAAACAGTTCTTAAAAATGTTAAGAGTAAAACAATGTTGGAAACATTTATGAGAAGAAGAAAGATTCAACAAGTAACCACACAGTCATATCACTTAGAATGCCCATAGTCAAATCCATTTATTACTTGTTTCGAAGTGAAGGCAAACAAGTTTACAATCAGGGATCAGGGGATTGGGAACATAGAGGCTTAAGTCAGAGACACATGAACATGGTAAAAGAGGAAGGACATTGACCAGCCAGTACACACAAATAGGAATTGATTGGCAACCAGAACATAAAAACTATGGCTTCGAAGTATTAGCAATGGGATCATGCTTGAAAATTAAAGTGGTAATGGATAATAAACATAGAGACAGAATATGAGAATGGTCATGTTGAAGACATGGGTCTACTACATAGAGCCAGTCATGCTAATTAGGATTAACCAAATACATTAGGAGTCTATGATACTGACATGATCGTACTAGTCAAGGGAAGTAAACAAGAACTCAAGTAAATGTGTTGGCCATGTATCACACAAGACAAATGAGACCTAGACATGCTGACTAAACATTTGAGCAAGAGAGGGTAAGACTCCAGCATATTGAGCAAAGCAGTAAATAGGAAGACAACTAAATACATAGCCAATTAAACTAGTACGGAAATAGGCATGGATTTAACAATTATGGAGCACCTAGGGTTGCATTTCAGAATTGAAATAAGAACATACCAGTAAAGGAAGAAAGATACAAAAAGTAAAGCAGGAAGAGTTCCACAGCCTAGTCTTGTCTTTCAACCGGCTAGACAAGTAGTTAGCACAAGTAGCAGAAAAAAAGAGAAGAGTGATAATTTTGTGTGAGTGTGTGTTCTTGAACTAATGTCCGTGTAATTGAGAGGTAAAACAAGAGTGTATATATAGCACTTTAGGAGTAGAACAAATAAGGTAAAAAAATCAGAAGTCAGCCAATTAAGGGTAATCACAGGGTCACAGAATCAGTTAACATAAGGGAGTCTGGAATAGACCCCTTAATTAGGGGTAATCACCTAACGGTAACAACAAAGGGGTTTAATTAATGCAAGGAGTCCAAATCATACCAAATAAGGGATCAGTAAGAATCCCAAAATTATACGGGCAATTAATTAAGGCAGAGATGACCAATTAAAGTTATAAACAAGGAAACAAATACAACCGATGCATAAAAATCTTAACAATAATAAGCAAAACCTTCAAAAGAATATTGATTTCCGGGAAAGAATTACTCAAATTCCATAAATAGAAATTAAACTAAGTAGACCTCACAGAAATATATAACTTAGCCGGAAAAGCAGGTTCAAACCCGAACAAAGATTAATTAGGGAAAAACCACAAAAATACTGGATTTAACAAGGAAAAAGGTTTAAGTCCAAAAGATAGAGTAAACGAATACGACTAGTATCACAAAAATACCCAAAAATGAAACAAAGATTGAAGATATCAGTATATCATATAGAATCCACTAGGGTTTGAAATAATCAGTCACGATGCCAAAAGAATACTTATTAAAACACCGGGAGGTTAGAAAATCTTTGAAGAAAGTCCGGGATAACCTTTAGTTTAGAAAGAGTGACAAAAAATCCATATTAATTAATTAAAACAAGATATTTTTTAGGGAAAACATTTAATAATATTCAAATCATCTCAGATCTATAAAGATCTATAAAGAATCAATAGTAATGAAATAGGGTTTTTCAGAAAAATAGCAGAAGTGAAGAGAATAGTTCAAGAACCCATAGATTCGTAATAAAACAATGAAAGATCCTTACTTACAAACAACAAATGGCCTGAGACCGGCAAGTTTCGAACTAGAACCCGTTGGGTTTCCTTGAGATCTTCTCAAGATCCAAGAAATGGAAAGGCCATGGCATATATAAGACCAGGGCTGGTCGGAGAAGACATAGAAGCACCGTAGGGAGGAGGTTTACGCCGGTGATGGCGTTTAGGTTTAAGGTTCGGTTGAGAGAGATTTGAGAGACGAGAGAGATGATGACGGCGGGGTTGGAAGGAATGAAAGGGTTAGGGGTTAGGTTTTAGGATTAATTATGGTAAAGGGGTTTGTGGACCGTTATTAAACGGGGTATTGGGTCGGGCAGATATAGGTTTGGGCCTAAAGGGTTTGGGCTGTCTTGAGGGGGTTAGGTCTGAAAATAAAAAGGGTTATTTATTAAATACCCAAATAATTGATAAAAAATAATTTATAAAACAATTAACAAATTACAAAAATAATTTTCATGCATATAAATGTTTTAAAATAATTATTCAATATTTTAAAAAATACAATGAGCCATTTTCTGGTAAAATAATGCGATAATATATGCATGGGCTATAATAACAAAGTTATTGCCATTGTAACCCAAAAGATGTAAATGTGTCTATTTGTGCGATATTTTAGACCTAATATAAATATAAATAGCAATATTAGGCCATGAAATCGTTATAAAGTCATTTGTGATGCAATTTGTAATGATTTTATGTAAATAAAATACTAGGATAAATTAAGAAAAATTCTTAGAAAAATGCAGAAATTATGGAAAAATATCAATTGATACCAATGCTTAGTTTTGAAGGTATATATGCACCTTGAAAATATTATAGGAAAAACTTAGGTGTCAACAGGTGATATTAAGGAGATAGTGCGGCTACACAGGGTACTAGTATCTATTATATCTGACCGTGGGGCCTAGTTTACAACATATTTTTGGAGGTCATTTCAGAAAGGTCTAGGGTATCAGGTGAATACAAGCACAACTTTTCATCCACAGATTGATGGACAAGCCGAGCGCACAATTAAGACACTCGAGGATACGTTACGAGCATGTATGTTTAATTTTAAAAGAAGTTGGGATGAACATCTACCTCTAATCGAGTTTGCATATAATAACAGTTACCACTTCAGTATCCAGATGGCTCCGTATGAGGCTTTGTATGGGCATAAGTGCAAATCTTCTATAGGGTGGTTTGATGTTGGAGAATCTAGGTTACATGGGCCAGACCTGTTTCAGCGGGCCGTAGAGAAAGTAAAGCTTATCCGGGAGCGATTGTTGATAGCCCAGAGTCGTCAAAAGTCATATTCTGATGTGCGGCGATGAGACTTAGAGTTCGGGGTTAATGACTAGGTATTCTTAAAGGTGTCACCTATAAAGGGCGTGATGAAGTTTGGAAAGAAAGGCAAGCTTAGCCCACGGTATATTGGTCCTTATAGGATCATTCAGAGAGTGGGCCAAGAAGCATATGTGTCAAAATTGCCGTCAGAATTAGAGTCTGTCCATCCGGTGTTTATGTATCTATTTTACGGAAATGCATTGGTGATCCTACCCGGGTGGTGCCCACGGATGATGTACATATTATAGAAGACTTGTCATACGAGGAAATTCCGGTTGCCATCCTAGACCAACAAATTCGCAAGCTAAGGAATAATGAGGTACCCTCCGTGATGGTTTTATGGAGAAGCAAGAATGTGGAAGAGATGACATAGAAAGCAGAGGAAGAAATGAAGTCTAAATACCCCCTCCTATAACAAATTAAAGATATGGCTCGAGGTGGGATACCTCAGCACAACTCTATTCAGGCCAGTAGGTCATCAGGTAAGCACTTATTGTTGATTTTCATAATTTATAATGGACATGTGTGTGAAGCCAAGTGTTGATGTTTATAGACATTGGCCATGTATGGCATGTATATTATGTTTTCTGGCTGCGTACATGTTGTTTTTAATCTAATATACGGAAGAGACTATGGTCAAATTTTCCCAAAGTATCTAAGAATAAACATTCGAGGATGAACATTTCTAAGAGAGGAAGAATTTTACATCTCCCGTTTTCGTACGTTAAAGTTTCGTCTTCAGTTGATTGACGTAGACTCGGGGTGAGATTTTCTTGACACTATAATAATTTATGCTATTTATAACAAGCAATAAGTAAGTGTCGTGAAAGAAAAAGGGTAAATTAATCAAAGAAAATGAGTTTCGTTGAAGATTGTTGATTTCGGATAAATACGGTCCGAGCTATAATACCCAATATTTATGGACTAGTGCCACACAAGATACCATATGACCATGATAGTATGATGTATAGAGTGTATTAAAAATGAGTAGTATTTTAAGTAATTTGAGATAATTCTTAATTTTGTGGATAATTAGGTAATTAATGATTTTTAGTGGGAGATTAATTAAAATCTTTGGTTAATTAAAGATTTTGGAAGGCTTAAACCTACAAAACCTGGTAGCATCCCCTATCACTCTGAAAGTGACTATTAAGTATTGCATAGGAGGCAAATTTAGAGGATTAAGTGGCTTACTCATCTACTAAGTGGGCCACACCCACTAAAGGCTTGAACATGAGATGGCATCTTACTATGAGTTTCTAAACGTGAGATGCTATCTTATTATGATGCCCTAAAGACTTAAATGTGAGCTTCTAAAGGCTTAATGTGAGTTTCTTCAAATGAATTCATGTGTGCATTACACATCAAATGAAATCTCTTATAGAGAGTGACAGTCGCGCCCCCTTTTTTTCCTCGCGAAATCGGGTTTCGACATTCATTTGGGACAACTCCCTTTCTTTTGGGAGAGGGGTATGGAAAGTGAAGAGTCGCCACCAAACGAATTTATGGTGCGTTAGGGCACCTAATGCAAGTAATTCATGAAACTACTCTAAGTTAACAGAGATTGGGTAAGGGCTTGAAAATACATTGAGAGGAAGGTGTTAGGCACCCCTCGAGGTCCGCAATGGTTGGTCTCCGCCAAAATTACTTAGTAAATTAGTCATTTAACAGATAAGAAGTCTTAGCACACATATGTAAGTAATATAAAAGGAGTTTTAAAAGGTAAGAAGTCTGAGCACACATATGTAAATAATATAGGGGAGTCCTAAGTTATTAGCCTATAGGATCACATCCGTACAATGCCCGGTAATCCTTCCTCAACTAGAGGGGTTACACGTGACATTAGCGCACATGTCATCATATCCTTAACTGCCTGATTACCCTCCCCTTAGTTGTTGTATAAGCGGTTTTTATTAAACAAACTCTAAGCGTGCATTACCCGTTCCATCCTTATAGTCCCAGAGGTTTTTAGGACCTCTATTTTTAGGCAGTTCTAGACTCTCCTAAAGTGTTTAAAAGGAAATTCTAAGTGACAGTAAATAACAAACAGGATTGTCAAGTAAGACAACAACTAAGGGCCCATGTTTACCTCCACAAATAAACAAGCAATTAGCACGTCTCAAACATCAAGATTTCAGATGTTTCAGAAAAGGTCCTAGAACATGATCTCTAAGTGAGCATGAAAACCAGAGAATGTGCAGAATTATGTTAAGGTGAAGCGGTAAAGAATTAATAATTTTGACTGTTGATTTTAGAACCTGTTGAATCTGGGCAGTCACAAACAAACAAAACATAGTTTTACAAATTTTTGTAAGGTCATAATTACCTATAAGTTTGGCTAGGCGTGGTTCAGGTATACTCTATAACATGTTTTCTAAAATGCAAACAGAATTCTGGAAATTGACTAAAGGAAACCAAACAGTTTGAGTTTTAATACATCATATAAACATGCTTGTATAGGTGCTGAAATTGCTTTTAAACATTCGTATAAACAGGACGGTTATTGACTTAGGCGATGTAGACATGATGTAAAGCAAATACAAACATAGTCCTAAAGCAGGATTTCTAATGCACACCGAGGATGGAAATTTTTATTAAGCAGAATTGCAATGGTAACTTAATAACATGATTCCTAGGTGATCATGATTATGCAGAAGCGGAATTCTGTACCAAATAAAGTAACGAGCCTATAACATTGCCTAGTATGCCAAGTGATCTAAAAGCATGGTAAACATGATATAAACCTAAAGCATGATTGCTAATGCGAATAACATAATATGAGCCTAAAGCATGATTTCTAATGCAACTGAACACAATATAGACCTAAAGGCTGAATTTCTAATGCAAGAAAACACAATATAAACCTAAAGCATGATTTCTACCCAGTCTCTCTACAAAATCCATACACGAATCCCTCCCTTTTACTAATTTCCCCAATATCTGTTTACAAAGGTATTATTATAGACCATAAATAAATGAATTAAATAATAAATATAAGCTATGACATAGGGAGCCTAAGATAGGACCAAAGTGAACCTGGAAATACCAGGCCTCCAAAACAGTCCAGGACGCTAGAGTCTCGTAGTCAATAGGGTGTCCTGGTGTGTCAAAGTTCCCTAAGGATCTCAGGGATCCCGATCAATAGGGAAGTGATTATGTGCAGTGTGGAAAAGTTCAGCTCCAGTGTGCCAAAGTTCAGATGAATCTAATTAATTCCTAGGCAGTACAGACACTGGAGAGGCAGAAATTAAGTAATATAAGAGTAGGAGTGAGAGTGCTTGACATAGTTGAAAAACCTTTTAAAGGAAAAGAAGGTTCAGAAAACAACAACAACATGGTCACAAAATCAACACATTGCACAGATTCAACTTCAGTTTGTCAACTAGTTCTAGGTGTGCAAACAATTAAAAAAAAGGAGCAGGAGTTGGGGACACATGAATCAGAAACACACAAGAACATGATAAAAGTGAGAGCATACTAACAGATATATGGAATAGGAAAGGGTTTCTACAACAACCAAATTCACAATAACATACTGACCTAGAGTCTAGGCAGGAACATCATAGGTCTAACAACCAGGCTTAATGCTGAAGTAGTCATGTTTAATAACAACAATATACAGTAAAACACAGAAACTAAGTGTAGGAATGGTCATGCTGAAGACAGGAGTCTAACTACACAGAATTAGTGTTTCAAATTGAAGTCAATTAGATAGGAGTCAGAAACACAAATGTAAGCATGCTTGTTGAAGGAAGTAAACAGGAAAGATAGGAGTGCTTAAACTAAAGTAAACATGTTGATTAAAGCAATAAACAAGAAAGGGTGAACTTAAACATACCGATCAAACAGTAAACAAGGAAGAATATAACATTAGGTACATAAGTGGTTAGTTTAATGCAGAAAAGGCATGGATATTAACATGAATAGAGCCCTAGAGAACCATATAGATTTAAACTTCATAGTAAAATAAATAGCATTAGAAGCAGGAACATACCAGTTAAGGAAGCAAAGACAGAAGGTGAAGTAGGCAGGTTTTGACAGTCTAGCCTTGGCTTTCAGCCGACTAAACAAGCAATGAATACAAGTAGCAGAAAGAGAGATGAGAGAAAGTTTTTGTGTGTGTGTTTGACCTATTGTCCGTGTGTTTAAGAGGTAAAATAACAGTGTATACATTGTACTTAGGGAGTAGAATAAATAAGGTAAAAGAATCAGAAGTCAGTCAATTAAGCACAATCACAGAATCACAGAATCGATTCACCTAAGGATGTTCGGAATAGACCCCCTTAATTTGGGGTGATTGATTAACGGTAACAATAGGGGGGGGGAGTTTAATTAAGGCAAAAAATCCAAATCATACCAAATAAGGAATCAGTAAAAGTCCCAAAATCATACGGACAATTAATTAAGGCAGAGGTGACCAATTTAAGTCATAAATAAGGAAACAAGTAAAATCTACGCACACGAATTTTAACAGAGTAAAATAATAGGAAGTAATCAATAAAACCTTCAAAAGAATACTGATTTCCAGGAAAGAATTACCCAAATTCCATAAATAGAAATTAAACTAAGTAAGACCTCACAGAAATATAGCACTTAGCAGGAAAAGCAGGTTCGAACCCTAAAAATTCAATTAGGGAAAAATTCCCCAAAAATATACTGGGTTTTAACCGGGAAAAACACTGAAGTCAAAAAATGGGGTAAACCAATATGACTGGTATCACAGAAAGTAACAAAAGTATCGAATCAAAAGTTGAAGAAACCGGCATATCACATAATCAACTAGAGTTTGAACACTCATGGGAAAATCAGTCAAGACGATGAAGAAAAAATTAACTAAACATTGAGAACTTATAAAAATCATTGAAGTAAAATCTGGAATGAACCCTAGTTTTAGAAAGAACAACTAAAATCGAAATAATGAGTTAAAATATGGGGTTTTTTAAGGAAAACACTTAATAACATTCGAATCATCTCATATCTATAAATATCTGAGAAGAACCAACAATATCGAGCTAGGATTTTCAGAAAAAATAGTAGAGATGAGAGAATAGGTCAAGAACCCATAGATTCGTAACAAAACAAGGAGAGATTATGTCACGACCCAACCTAAGGGCCGTGATGGGTACCCGGTACCTTACTCAACCGAGTACCAACATAACATATCTTTCTTATCATACTATCATGGGTAAATGGCCCAAAAGGATCGTCATGAGATAACAAGAATAAAATATAAGTGCATACTAGACACAGAATGACCCAACATTATATAGCAACTTACACATGTGACATACGGGCCTATAAGGCTGACATGATCATTTGTAAACTCAAAAAATAGGCGGACAAGGTCATACAAGTATCCATATACCTGACATCTGCCTACAAGCCTCTAAGACTACATAAATGTCATATAGGTTGGGACAGGGACCCTGCATACCAGTCAATACATATCCCAGTCATACTGACCAAATAGGCAACTCCGGAGCAAGTGGAGTGCAGCAACACCTTCCGCTGAGCTGATAGCCTACTAGGAGCACTGTCAACCTGCCTATCGGGACCTGCGTGCATGAAACACAGCGTCCCCAGGAAAAAGGGACGTCAGTACGAATAAAGTACTAAGTATGTAAGGTCGAAAAGCATAAATAAGAATAGTGATGTAAAGAGAGATATATGAGATACAACTTTTAGCATCTGAGTGCCTCTAAGAGATAGTGACATTAAATGCTTAATAAATATATATACATAATCTTTTAAAAACATCCGCCTCTGTGGGCATCATCATCATCATATCATACCCGACCTCAAAGAGGACTCGATAAAAACATACCCGGCCATCATAAGGCTCGGTATAATCGTACCCGGCCACGTGAATGTAACGACCCGACCAATATTTTTGAGAGTTTAGCCCCGCTTCCCCCGTTTCTACTTCATTATATGCGGTTCAGCTTCATTACGTTGTGTTTGATTGGTTGGCTCGGGTTCGGAGCGATTTTCGGAGAGAAATGAGACACTTAGTCTCTTAAGTTGGCCTTATAGTTAGAAAAGCCAACCGGATGTTGACCTATAGGTAAAAGACCTCGGAATGTAGATTTTATGGCTCGGATAGCTTCATTAGGTGATTTGGGACTTAGGAGTGTGTTCAGAATGTAGTTTGAGTTCCGGTGTAGAATTAGGCTTGAATTGGCCAAAGTTAGTTTTTGTGGAAAATAGGCTATCGGGGTCGGAATGGAATTCTGGAAGTTGGAGCAGGTTTGTAGCGTCATTCTGGATGTGTATCATATTTTCATATCATTCGGACGAGATTTGGTCAGTTTCGGCATCGTTGGTGAATTTCGGAAGTTTGAATATCTTTAGGCTTGAATCATGGGTTGATTTGGTGTTTCGATTTTATTTTGGGTCTTCCGAGAGTTCGACTACGTCCGGGTGATCATTTATAACTTGTTTGTATTTTTGGTTTGGGTCCCGAGGGCCTCGGGTTGAGTTCAGATGAGTAACAACATGATTTTTGGCATTTTGGAGTTGCTGGTGGGAAACTTTCTAGTGTTTCCGCACCTGCGGATGGGGAATCGCAGGTGCGAGCCCCCAGGAGTGGACAAGGCTCCGCATATGTGGTTGGGCCAACACAGGTCGCGGGTACGAGACTTGGACCGCACCTGTGGAGCCGCAGGTGCGGAGGAGTTTTCGCAGGTGTGGAAGAGGCGGACTTGGCCAAGTAGCACAGGTGCGAACGCCTGGTCGCGCCTGCGAGCCCGTAGGTGCGAGAAGAGGGCCCTAGGTGCAGAAGTCCGAACATAAGTCATTTTTGCAGGTGCGCACCTGGGATCACAGGTGCGCACCTAGGATCGCAGGTGCGAGAAAAGGACCACAGGTGCGGTGATCGCTGGGCAGAACCTATAAAAATAACCCTTAGCAAATTTTGACCATTCTCTCACCATTGTTATTCTCGTTCGAAGCTTTTGAAGGGTTTTTGAAGAGGGAAATTGATAGTTCTTCATTGAGGTAAGGATTTTTGACTTAATACTCGTTTATATGTGATTAAAGGTCGGATTAGTGGTGGAACTTTGTGGAAAACAGTGCTTAAATAGGTGTTTAGGGCTTGTGATTTAGAGACCTTAAAATGGGAATTTGAGGGGTCATTTGGACTCCAATTTTAGTGTTCTTGGTATGTATAGACTCGTGGGAGCATGATGATTTTTTTGGTGTAAATTTCATCGAGTTCCGAGACGTGGGCCCGGGGGTCGAGTTTGACCAATTTCGGGATTTTTGAGTATTTTTGATAAATTTCGATTAGGTTTCGCTCTTGGCATATCATAGTGATATACATCTGATTGTTGGTAGATTTGGAGCACTCGGAGGCCGAATTTAGGGACAAAGGCACTACAGAATAGTATTTTAGCCGGTTTTTAGGTAAGTAATGTTTCCAAACTTGGTTCTGAGGGTTCCAAACCCTGAGCTAAATGATTTATGATTGTAATCGAGGTGACACGCATGCCAAGTGATGGGCGTGCAGCCGTGCACCGAGTATTTTGTGGCCTGGCTTATCCCGTGGCATCGACTTAATGATTATTCCTTGATGATATCTATGCTTCTGTTAATGTGGAAATTGTGAACCTGTTAAAAATCATGTTAAGTATAAATGCTAGGCTTCACACCGAAAATGCTAAGACACGAGTGGTCGTATATTACTGTCTCATTTTGTGTTTATTTGATTTCATATACTCAGTCCTGTTATAGCATATCACTTCATATCTCAGTCTTAGTATTGTTAATTATATGCATGTTTATCATTGTTTCGGGCTGATGGATGCATCTGTGATCCATGTTAATAAGATTGAAGAGTAATGACTGAGTGAGGCTGAGAGCCTGTTATTAAGACAGTTATGAGATCGGGCTGTACACTGCAGCGATACTTGAATCATTCCTTCGTTGGCTTGATATAGCGCTTGGGCCACTAGGGCCCCTCCGGAGTCTTTAACCCCCAGTGAGCGCATTGATGTTGAGGGATGGATTTTCCTTTGGCATGGATCGTGTCCGAAGTGGATGTTATGTGAGGGATGGATCATCCCTGGACATGGATATTGTCCGAGTGTTGTATTCCGGAGATGGACTTTCTCCGTGGGGTTGGATTGGCCTTTTTCCTCAGTACGGAGTGTCTACAGTCACGAATGATTATGTACATTCCGGGATGGACTTTTCCCTAGCCCTGAGAGCCATATACGGTACTGAGGGGACTGTTGTGTGAAGTTCGTGAGCATTAGGTGCTTATCCACACTGGTTTCATATATATATTTTATGATGGAATATAAAGTATAGTGGTATAATTGGCATATTTATTCATTCTGACAAACTGGTAGCATGTCTAATTTTTGCATATTGTTTATTGTAAATTCTGAGGTTTTGTTCATCACTACCTCGCAGCCCATACGTTGGGTTTGTTACTTCTGAGTTGGTGTACTCACGTTACCTCCTACACCCATTGTGACGATCCAGATACATCGGGACCCGGTAGTGGATATTGAGCAGTTGTCAGCGTTTTCCTTTGAGTTGTCGAGGTAGCAGCTGGCGGTCGTGACCTCGTCTTCTCTTCCTTATTCCACATGTTGCACTTATTTTGAGACTATGTTGTCTATTTCTTCATTCTTTATTTTTTTTTTTATATAGCATCTCATGACTGAGTTACACGGGATCCGGGGTTGGAAATTTTAAATTTTTGTTTCAAATATTGTTTTTAAGTTTCAGACTCTTAGTATTTTCAATAATTTCGTTTAAAATTTTATTTTTACTGGAATCTGAATTTAGCTTAGAAACAAAGGGGCGACTTGCCTGGTTCCACGACAGGCGCCATCACAACCTCAAAATGGGATCGTGACAAGATGGTATCAAAGCGCTAGGTTAAATAGGTCTTACCAATCATGAGCAGGTTTAGTAGAGTCTTGCGGATCGGTACGGAGTCGTCTCTACTTATCTTCGAGAGGCTACAGAACCCTTAGGAAAAATCCCACGTTATTTAATTATGTCGTGCGACTCTGTTGAATTCTTGAACTAAACTTCTGTTATTTTCATTCTCTCACGGATGGTGAGGACTCGTGATACCGATCATGGTGAGCAGACACCAGCAGGACCAGCTGGAGGTCGAGGTCGTGGTCGAGGTCGTGGCGGAGGGAGGGGTGCAGCCCGTTCAGCAGCCGGGGCAGTACCTGTGGACCCTTTCCCTGCTCCAGATTAGATCCCCGCAGTTGAGATCCTAGCGGGATAGGATCAGGCACCAGCAGTGCCCATTGTGATTCTGGGTCTTCCGGAGACCCTAGCCTAGATTTTGACGGTGTGCACCAGTTTGCAACAGGTTGTCGTCGTGTCTACTAGTGCTGCTACTTCTCAGGCCGGGGGAGGCACTCAGACTCCAGCTGCCCGGACACCTGAGCAGGTTACTCAGGGGCTTCAGATACCGGGGACAGCTCCAGTCCAGCCGGTTACTCCAGCCCAAGATTTTGTGGTCCCAGCTTTGGCAGATGATGAGCAGCGCATGTTAGAGAGGTTTAGTAGCTCCAACCTCCGATTTTAGTGGTACTGAGGGCGAGGACGCCCAGATCTTTTTGGACAAGTGTTAGAGGATCCTTCGCACAATAGGGATACTGGAGGCTAGTAAGGTCCCATTACTACCTTCCAGTTCGCAGGAGCTGCACTCGCTTGGTAGGAGGCCTATGAGAGGCGTAGACCTGATAATGCAGCGCCCCTTACCTGGCGTAAGTTCTCCATTCTATTCCTGGAGAAATATACCATAGTTCCGCAGGGAGGAGCTGCTCAGGGAGTTTGAGCAGTTGCGCCAGGAGGAAATGGTCGTGACGCAGTATGATATGAGGTTCTTTGAGTTGGCCCGTCATGCTATCTGGCTAGTTCCCAAGGATAGGGAGAGGATCAGAAGGTTCGTTGATGGCCTCACTTATCAGCTTCGGAGTTTCTTGACCAGGGAGAGGGTATCTGGCGCTTCTTTTGAGGAGGTGGTTGACATTGCCAGAGAGATTGAGTCGGTTCTCCGCCAGGAGCAGATCAAGAGGGAGGCCAAGAGGTCTCGAGGACCTGGGAGTTTTGGTGGGGTTCCTTCAGGGGACAGCCTCAACCCAGCAGAGGCCCTCCATTCAAGCAAGCTCATCCAGGTCGCTCAGGTTATCGTGGTGGATCAGTTGGTCATGATCCTCACAGCTCGCCTCAGGTGCACCCATCTTTTAGTACCCTACAAGCTCAAAGTTCATCTTGGACACCATCGGTTCAGAGTTCATCTATGCCTGGTTCTTCCAGTGGTTATCCTGGTTCTAGGGGTTCCCTTTAGTCCCCAGTGTCATTCTCCGAGAGAGGTTGCTTTGAGTGTGAAGATGTGGGCCATATTAAGAGGTTTTGTCCTCGTCTTGTGAGAGGTACTTATCAGCAAAGGTATCAGCCCGCGATTTCAGACTTAGTAGTTGCACCCCCCGCCCAGGCAGTTGGAGGTGGGGGTCAGGCAGGTAGGGGTCGCCCTAGAGGTCGCGATCGATCCGGTGGTGACCAGGCCCGATTTTATGCATTTTCAGCTAGGCCGGATGAGATGGCTTCTGATGCCGTGATCCCAAGTATTGTCTCAGTCTGTCACGAGAAGCTTCAGTTTTTAATTGATTCCGGGTTTTTCATATTCATTTGTTCATCATATTTTAGCCTATTCTCTTGATACACCCCGTGAATCTTTTGCTACATCTGTTCATGTGCTCGCTCTTGTGGGTGATGTTGTTGTTATGGACCGCCTGTGTTGGTTGTGTGTGGTACCTATTAGGGGTCTTGAGACCCGGGTATGTGCATGGTAAGGTTATTTGGCGGTTGATGGCTTTTGGAACAACTCTTGGCACGTTCGAGGACCAATGTTGGTTTAAAAGGGGGAGAATGTAACGACCCGGCCAGTCGTTCTGAGAGTTTAGCCCCGTTTCCCCCGTTTCTGCTTCACTATATGCAGTTCAGCTTCATTACATTGTGTTAGATTGGTTGGCTCGGGTTTGAAATGATTTTTGGAGAGAAATGAGACACTTAGTCTCTTAAGTTAGCCTTATAGTTAGAAAAGTCAACCGGAAGTTGACCTATAGGTAAATAACCTCGGAATGCGGATTTTATGGTTCGGATAACTTCGTTAGGTGATTTAGGACTTAGGATTATGTTCGAAATGTAGTTTGAGGTCCGGTGTAGAATAAGGCTTGAATTGACGAAAGTTAGTTTTTGGCGATTTCCGGTCAGCAGTGGAGGCTATCGGGGTCGGAATGGAATTTCGGAAGTTGGAGCAGATTCGTAGCAGCATTCTGGATCTGTGTGAAAATTTTCATATCATTCGGACGAGGTTTGATTGGCATCGTTTGTGAATTTCGGAAGTTTGAATATCTTTAGGCTTGAATCATTGGTTGATTTGGTGTTTCGATTTTATTTTGGGTATCCCGGGAGTTCGACTAAGTCCGAGTGATCATTTATGACTTGTTTTTATTTTTGGTTGGGGTTCCGAGGGCCTCGAGTTGAGTTCGGATGGGTAACGACATGATTTTTGGCATTTTGGAGTTACTAGTGGGAAACTTTTTGGTTTTTCCGCACATGTGGATGGGGGACCGCAGGTGTGAGCCCGTAGAAGCGCACAAGGCTCTGCAAATGCGGAAGTTGGCTGGGTCAGCAAAGGTTGCAGGTGCGAGACTTGGACAGCACTTGCGGAGTCGCAGGTGCGGAGGATTTGTTGCAGGTGCAGAAGAGGGGGACCTGGCGAAGGAGCGCAAGTGCGGACGCCTAGTCACGCCTGCGAGCCCGCAGGTGCGGAAGTCCAGACTTAATTCATTTTTCGCAGGTGCACACCTGGGATCGCAGATGCGAGAAAAGGACCGCATGTGCGGTAATCGCTGGGCAGAACTTATAAAAAGAACCCTTAGCGAATTTTGGTCATTCTTTCACCATTGTTATGTGGGTTTAAAGATTTTGAAGTCTTTTTTAAGAGGGAAATCGATATTTCTTCATTGAGGTAAGAATTTTGGTGTTAAAACTCGTTTATATGTGATTAAAGGCCGGATTAGTGGTGGAACTTTTGGGAAAACAGTGCTTAAATAGGTAATTAAGGCTTGTGATTTAGAGACCTTAAAATGGGAATTTGAGGAGTCATTTCGACTCCGATTCAGTGGTCTTGTTATTTATAGACACGTGGGAGGATGAGGATTTTGTGGTGTAAATTTCATCGAGTTCCGAGACGTGGGCCCGGGGGTGGGGTTTGACCTTTTTCGGGATTTTTGAGTATTTTCGATAAATTTCGATTAGGTTTTGTTCCTTGGCATATCACAATGATATACATCTGATTGTTGGTAGATTTGGAGCACTTGGAGGCCGAATTTAGAGGCAAAGGCACTGCGGAATAGTATTTTAGCCGATTTTGAGGTAAGTAACGTTTCCAAACTTGGTTCTGAGGGTTCGAAACCCCGAGCTAAATGATTTATGACTATAATCGAGGTGACACGTATGCGAAGTGACGGGAGTGCGGCGTGCACCGAGTATTTTGTGGCCTGGCTTATCCCATGGCACCGCTTAGTGATAATTCCTTGATGATATATGTGCTTCTGTTAGTGTGGAAATTGTGAACCTGTTAGAAATCATGTTAAGTATAAATGCTAGGCTTCACGACAAAAATGGTGAGACCGGAGTGCTCGTATATTACTGTTTCGTTTTGTGATTATTTGATTTCATATACTTAGTCCTGTTATAGCATATCACTTCATATCTCAGTCTCAGTATTTTTAATTATATGTATACTTATCATTGTTTCGGGCTGATGGATGCATCTATGATCCATGTGATTAAGACTGAAGAGTAATGACTGAGTAAGGCCGAGAGCCTGTTATTGAGACAGTTATGAGATAAGACTGCACACTGCTGCGATACCTAAATCATGCCTTCGTTGGCTTGATATAACGCTTGGGACACTAGGGCCCTTCCGGAGTCTTTACACGCCCAGTGAGCGCATTGATATTGAGGGATGGATTCTCCCTGGGCATGGATCGTGTCCGAAGTGGATGTTATGTGAGGGATGGATCGTCCCTGTATATGGATCTTGTCCGAGTGTTGTATTCCGGAGATGGACTTTCTCCGTGGGGCTGGATTGGCCTTTTTCCTCAGTACGGAGTGTCTACGGTCACCAATGATTATGTACATTCCGGGATGGACTTTTCCATGGGCCTGAGAGCCATATACGATACTGAGGGGACAATTGTGTGAGGTTCGTGAGCACCAGGTGCATATCCACACTGGTTTCATATATATATATATATATATATATATATATATATTATGATGGAATACAGAGTATAATGGCATAATTGGCATATTTATTCATTCTGACAAGTTGTTAGCATGTCTAATTTCTGCATATTGTTTATTGTAAATTCTGAGGTTTTATCCGTCAGTACCTCTCAGCCCATACTTTGGATTCGTTACTTCTGAGTTGGTGTACTCATGTTACCCCATGCACCCACTCTGCAGTTCCACGTACACCGGGACCCGGTAGTGGATATTGAGTAGCTGTCAGCGTTTTCCTTAGAGTTGTCGAGGTAGCAGCTGGCGATCGCGACCTCGTCTTCTCTTCCTTATTCCACATGTTGCACTTATTTTGAGACAATGTTGCCTATTTCTTCATTCTTTACTTTTTATATATAGCAGCTGATGACTGAGTGATACCGGATCTGGGGTTGGAAATTTTTAATTTTTTTTTCAAGTATTGTTTTTAAGCTTCAGACTCTTAGTATTTTCAATAATTTTGTTTAAAATTATATTTTTACTGGAAACTGAATTTAGCTTAGAAGCAAAGGGGCGGCTTGCCTGGTTCCACGACAGGCGCCATCACGACCCCGAAATTGAGTCGTGAAAGTGGAGCTCGGTAAACCCAACTGATCAGTGGTTGCACAATAGGTGGCGCGGTCGATTAAAATAGATATTATATATAATGCATGCTGGACTCATGGAATCACTCTCTAAACCTTTCAGAGTGACGTAAGATAGTTGCAACCTCGATTAACATTATGGACAACTTACCATCACTATGAATATCAATAAGACTCAAGGATCATACATACTTTCTTAGACTAACTTTGTAAGGAAAGAACAACATGGACAACCTGAGTTGGTAGGAGTAGGTTCATTATGAAATAGCGTATCGTTTACCTTCATTTCACTCTAGATCATGCCAAAAGAATGAAAGAAGTGCCTTAACATACCTTATCACAATCTTTCCACTCACAAATTTGAACTCGCCTCTTCACACCTTAATCAATAACAACGATAATAATACTATCATTAAGTTACGAAAGGTACAACTATCGCACAACGAACGACATGCTTATTTTGTATCAAAACGGGCAGCATCTCCCCCATTATCCTTACTTCCTCCAAATTCATGATAACACCAAAAACACAAGAAAACAACAACAAAAACATATATACATTATTTTCCAGCCTTATATACACCACAAAATACTACAAAACAGCCCAATACACCGCAATCTCTTCATACACAAAACGACCACTGTAGTAGTGTCAAACAAACCCGAAATGTTACAACGAACGACAAGCCAAACAACCTACATATATATGTTGTTTCTCCACACCCTTCCTCCTCCAAAACTCCACAAAACAGTAGTGAAATACGCAGCCCAACAATAACACAAAAGAGTCCACAAAATAGTCCGCTACAAGTCAAATAACTCGAACTCACGGTTTCCGATCACCGTCCCGTGAGTTATAACTATTAGGAAACACATTTATCAACCTTATTTGATATTTAAACACTTAAATAGATATATTACACGTTTCTTAAATATGAAGTACCTTCCATGCCCGGGATGATAATCTTCTTTGAAACCCTAGAAAAGAGCTTACGGATATGTTTATGGGTGTTCTCTGGTCATGGTATACTGAATAATGAAGAGAAAGGCGACCTAAGACTTATATATATCAACTTTGGAAAAGTCAAAGAGGTGCTAGCTTGGCACCCTAGCATTGACCCATCTTCCGACGCTTATATCTTTTTATACGGATGTTTTATGAATAAACGGTTAAGAGCATTGGAAACTACATTCAAATACCTTCAATTTGGTGTATAATATGTTCCAATAAAACTTCATATAACACACAAAATGTATTTCTCAAAAAGCTTTAGTGAACCACCTACTTATCACTTATGATGTTTGTGCACTTGTGCAGTCTCGCAAAACTGCTAATATCTTTATACTCCTATGTCGTATCGATGAACGGTTTAATGCGTTCGAAAATAGACTCATAGATATCCAATTTGGTGGGTAGATAATCCAATAATTTCAAGAATATTGAGATAAAACCTCAGTTACATTTGATCTAATTTTCAGCACATTATGAATGTAAATTGTGAAGACCTTTCCCAACTTTTGTTCCACAACTTGCTTGACTTCAAAACGTAGCACACGACCATCATACAAAAATAAATCATAGAATAACCTCCTTATCATGTAATTAACCATAGTCTCACCCTAAATTACATGTTATAACATTCCAAACTCGTCTACTTTCGACGAAACTTATTTTCTTCAATTGGTTTAGCTTCTAAGCTTTCCAACCCTCTTGGTACTCATTATTCATGATCTTAAATGTTTGTAACCTCCAAGGTAACATGTTTAACTTACTTTATGTGCTTCCAAATATAATCTTATTTCTGAGCTTACATCAATTGACTTACGATGTATTCTCACGTACGTAAACATGGGGTGTAACATCATTCCCCCCCTTTGGAACATTCGTCCTCAAATGTTGACTAATGCACTTGTCCTTCTTTAGGAAATAGCTCTTAAGAATACTTTAATATTGTCTTTTCCATCTAGGGAGTTGTTCGATAAATAAATCCAAAGGCTAGGGCATTCCCCCTTTATACGTCTTTCTCACACCATGACTTGTGGTCGAAATTCTTCCAATCTCGTAACTGTTTCTACCTTCTTCCATGAATATTGTACGATTCTAACCTTGAATGAGCGCCAATGCGACTCTTATCTCCCTTTTCCGTTAGCTTTTAACAAATCTCTAGGCTTCACTTTGTGAACATATATAGTTCTATGAAAAGCTGTCCCTCTAGGCATATATAGGTGTACTAAAGTTCTTTCCTTGGTACTTTGTTGAACTTACGACTTTTGTTGTATCTTGTTTCATAGCCTCAGTTATATATGCTTATGGCTTTACCACAACTAGGCAGGTCATACTGTACCATAACTCTTATTTCGGTTTATTACTATCGATGCCTACCACCCAACTCCAGGTTACTCTCTCCCTGCTTATGCTATATGTATAAATCTAAGACATTTAATGCTTCCTTATTACTGTTCATCTTAATACTGAGCCTAGTCTTATTTCATACTTTGTAACTTTCATCCATCTATTGTTGAATCACCTTAATGTTGATTTATAATCTACCACTGATAACTTGAAACCTCTTATGTAATATATCGTCACTAGTGCTCACATTTCATCGGGGAATATCCGAAGTGATTTTCCTGATCCACTTCGAGGCGATACTATACTCGAATAACTGTATTTCATAGCATCCCAATTTGATTCATACTATGGGGGTATTCAAATCCCGTGCAATTCATGAAATCCTTGTTCTCAAAATCATTACTCAATCAAAGGCCTAAACTTCATCCTCTTACCATTTATCACAGTTACACCCTTACTTTACTACTAGGGTAGCATTCCATCTATTACAGATGCTCCTAGTTTTAAGCTTTTTTGAGTTCACTCATGCTATACTGAGTGTTTTATAACTTTATGGAAACCATCAGCTCTCTTGTTGTAATGGGTTTAATCCCGATGACTTAACTATTCTCATCACCTTCTCACTCACCTTTTCTTATCCTTACTCATGTCTAGCTAAAACCTTGTTGTTGTATCGTACTTTAGCTTGCGACCTACGCATAACTATTTATACTACTCGTACCCTTCCTTTTAACATGCTATCACCGTAGATTTCCTTTCATGCCTTCTCAGTTGTCTTTAAATGTAAGCAATTACTTTTCCTTGGTCGTTCTGCCACTTGCTGCATGGATACATGGCGAATCTTAGTTCCCATGAATACTGGAGTTCCCTGTATATCATATGATCTATATTATCAACTCCTGATTTTTTTTCTACCCATTCATTAGCCATGATAGGTGCCATTTTCTTATGGAGTGCATACAACATTATAGTGAGACTGTTGTTACAATACCATTTCTTCTTTAGGTCACTATGCTTATGTTGAAGCCTGCTTCCTTATTTCCTCAGCTAGTCTTTCGTTGCAGCGCTTAGGGAAGAACTTTTGACTCTTTTAAATCTGCGAGCTTATTACATTGTTTACCCCACGATATTTCTGATGTTCTTACTCGCCTATAATTATCCTTAGTTACTTACCTCCGTTCCATTGTGCTCGTATAGTTTATTCTTAATTGAAATTCCAGTTGTCTTCCTAGTGGCACTCTCTTTTATTTCTGTAACACTTATTTGGTACCTTCTACTATACCAACTCCTATCTTAATATTTCTCGAGGATTACGATGCCGTATTTGAGAGACTGAATTTCCTATGTTGTGTTTCACTATGTTTATCTTGCATGATCTACTGATTTGTCTGTATCCTCCTATCTAGCCATAACTAGGCTCTTCCTGAATCAACTACAGACTACCCGTTGGTCTACTCTCATATTTGTATTTTATGTAGCGCCTCTTGGGTTATGTCATTTTTTTTAACTTACCTCTCATACGGGATCCTTATGTATCAAGTGTTCATTTTCACTTATTTATCAATATCATTGAGTTCGAAACCCTTATTGTTTTTCCCCGGCATCATGCTTGCATAATGTTCTAGAGTCATATTATATCTGTAGGATCTGAATAAATACAATCTCATTCCTTTCACCTTTTTACTACATTCTTCCTTTACCATTCGATATTTACCTCTTCATCTTTGGCATTTTTTTCACATCTTCATTGACATATCACTCGCCTTGTGGTAAACCTTCTACACCAGGGATAATTGGAATTTCTTACGCACAAGGGTGACGCCTAGTGTAACTGGCACACTTAGTCCCTTAAGCTTAACTCTGCTCATAGTGCTTGCTTTAGGGAAGCGTCTTCTTGAATAAACTTTAAAGGTTATTCTTCTATTGTTCATTCTAATATTGTCGAAACACGATCTATGAAACGATAAAGACTATTACCAATTCCTTCGATCCCTAATTCATGTTCTACTTTTTTTTACTATCCCATACTAATTTATATTACTCGAGGGTATAAATCTTCCTTCTGGAAATCACGATGGACTCAGCAATTGATTTCTCGAAATGAGGATATGGCTTTAGGGCTTATACTTTTATTATCTCAAGGCATGTCTCCTCTTGTCTTTTCCTTCAGTTGACTATAGACTCTTTCATCCTGTCATATTTTGATTTACCATTATCACCCACTTATTACATCTTGCTCATAATGTTTCATTAACTCTCTTCATATTATCAAGCTAATATTTTTGCATGTCACCTTATTATGAAGACTTCAACAAAACGTTGCTTGACTTTTAGCTCCCCTACTTCATCTCACTTGTTCTTTGGGATGCCTAACATTCTCTCTGTCTTCTTTTTTCTAGGGGCAGGAGTCATACTAAGGTAAATATTTAACCCTTCTAGGATTCCACTGCCTATCTTCTGAAATTTCTAAACATTCTAGTATTCATATCCGACTGTGTTATTCTAGAGTGCACCATCTGGCTATCTCCCAATGAGAACTATTACCATGTTCTGCACTACCCTTCAAAAGTGATAGATAATTATAACAATCCACCCTTAATTTTGGGTTACTCTAACCCCAGTGGGATCCTAATATCCCATCCTGCTCTTAAACTATATATGTTAGCTCGTATATGCATAACTGAGATGGGTGTGGACAATTGTACATAACTCTATTATTGTTGAAGGTAACTCAGAATACTTATATTTATCTGCCTCAATTGTAAATACTGATAATCTTTATTAACTAGGTACCCCATACCGTTCTTCATCTTACTTCTTTTACTTGCTGAAACTTGTATCTACCTTCCAATTCTCTTATTTGTTTTTACCATATGGGTGGATAGATGTTCTTGCCTTAGAGCTCCTTATCGAGAAACTTACACATCTATTACACATATGATCTGCTGAAGACCTCACATTTACTCATCATAAGCATGACGCAAAATTGAGTTCCTCTGACTCAACTCTTCCACAAACACATACAATCTCTTACCAATTGTCTTTCTAGATGTAGGCATCATTGTATTATGAATAATAGAATTTAAGAGATTGATTTCTTACAACTGAGATCTACCACACGATCTAGAGTAAAAATAAAGATTGACATACCTAACTGCCCCGTAGCCTCCTGCTTATAACTGTGGTGCACAACACACCCATAAACAAGACTCTACTAGACACGACTTGTAGACTCCCTAGGACAGGACTGCACTGATACCACTTCTCTCACGACCCAAACCAAGGGACGCAACGAGAACTCGATACCTTACTCAACCGAGTACCAACATAACAAATCTTTCTTATCATACTATCATGGGTAAATGGCCCAAAACGACCGTCATGAGATAACAAAAATAAAATATAAGTGCATACTAGACACAAGATGACCCAACATTATATAGAAACTTACACATGTGACATACGGGCCTATAAGGCTGACATGATCATTTTTAAGCCAAAAAAATAGGCCGACAAGGCCATACAAGTATCCATATACCTAACATTTGTCTACAAGCCTCTAATACTACATAAATTTCATATAGGTTGGGACAGGGCCCCGCCATACCAGTCAATACATATCCCAATCATACTGACCATCTAGGAAACTCCGGAGCAAATGGAGGTGCAGCAACACCTTCCGCTGAGCTGATAGCGTACTAAGAGCACTGTCAACCTATCTATCGGGACCTACGTGCATGAAATGCAGCATCCCCAGGCAAAAGGGACGTCCATACGAATAATGTATTGAGTATGTAAGGTCAAAAATCGTAATGTAAAGAGAGATATATGAGATACAACTTGTAGCATCTGAGTGCCTCTAAGAGATAGTGACATGAAATTCTTAGTACATATATATACATAATCTTTTGAAAACATCCGCCTCTGTGGGCATCATCATCATCATATCGTACCTGGCCTCAAAGAGGACTCGGTAAAAACATACCCGGCCATCATAGGGCTCGGTAGAATCGTACTCGGCCTTGTGGAGCTCGGTAAATCCAACTGATCAGTGGTTGCACAATAGGTGCCATATCTGGCCAACTATAGCGCGACTCGGTAGAGTAAAATAGATACTATATATAATGCATGTTGGACTCACGAAATCACGCTCTAAACCTTTCAGAGTGACGTAAGACAATTGCAACCTCAATTAACATTATGGACAACATACCATCAATATGAACATCAAAAGGACTCAAGGATCATACATATTTTCTTAGAATAACTTTTTAAGGAAATAACAACATGGAAAACCTTAGTTTCTAGGGGTAGGTTCATTATAAAATAATGTATCGTTTACATTCGTTTCACTCTAGATCATGCCAAAAGAATGAAGGAAGTGCCTTAACATACCTTATCACAATCTTTCCACTCACCAAGTTGAACTCGCCTCTTTGAACCTTAATCTACAAAAAGGATAATAATACTATCATTAAGTTACGAAAGGTACAACTATTGCACAACGAACGACAAGCTTATTTTGTATAAAAACGGGCAACATCTCCCCTATTATCCTGACTTCCTCCAAATTCAAGATAACACCAAAAACACAAGAACACAACAACAAAAACATATATACATTATTTTCCAGCCTTATATACACCACAAAATACTGCAAAACAGCCCAACACACCGTAATGTCTTCATACACAAAACGTCCACTGTAGTAGTGTCAAACGACCTAGAAATGATACGACGAACGACCAGCACACCACCCTACATATATATGGTTTTTCTCCACACCCTTCCTCCTCCAAAACTCCACAAAAAATTAGTGAAATACGCAGCCCAACAGTAACACAAAAGAGTCCACAAAACAGTCCGCTACAAG
Organism: Nicotiana knightiana; assembly: GCA_005239525.1. Classification (NCBI taxonomy): domain Eukaryota; kingdom Viridiplantae; phylum Streptophyta; class Magnoliopsida; order Solanales; family Solanaceae; genus Nicotiana; species Nicotiana knightiana. Next base: position 26,972 of record MDKJ01264990.1, read on the forward strand.
TCAAATAACTCAAACTCACGGCTTCCGATCACCGTCCCGTGAGTTCTAACTATTAGGAAACACATTTATCAAACTTCTTTGATATTTAAACACTTATATACAGATATTAAAAGTTTCTCAACTATGAAGTACCTTCCAAATCTCTAACCACAAAGAAAAAAGAGAGATGGTATAATGACACTTACATCGTTGGGATTATTTTGATGTTATCGCATCTCGATTTCATGCCCGGGATATTAATCTTCTTTGAAAACCTAGAAGAGAGCTTAAGGATATGTTTATGGATGTTCTCTGTTCGTGGTATTCTGAAAAATGAAGAGAAAGGCGGCCTAAGACTTATATATATCAACTTTGGAAAAGTCAAAGAGGTGCTAGCTTGGCACCCTAACATTGCCCATCTTCCGACGCTTATATCTATTTATACGGATGTCGCATGAAAGAACGGTTAAGATCGTTGGAAAGTAAATTACAAGACCTTCAATTTGGCATATTATATGTCCCAATAAAACCTCATATAACACACGAAATGTATTGGTGAAAAAGCTTTAGTGAACCACCTACTTGTCACTTATGATGTTTGCGCAGTCTTGCAAAACTGCAAATATATCTCTACTCCTATGTTGTATCGATGAACGGTTTAATTATTTTGAAACTAGACTCATAGATATTAAATTTGGTTAGTAGATCATCCAATAATTTCAAGAATATTGGGAGAAAATATCAGTTACATTTGACCTAATTTTTAGCACATTATGAATGTAAATTGTGAAGACCTTTGCCAACTTTTGTTCCACAACTTGCTTGACTTCAAAAAGTAGCACAAGACCATCATAAGACAAACATAACTCATAGCATAACCTCATTATCATGTAATGAACCATAGTCTCACCCTAAAGTACATGTTATAACATTTCAAACTCGTCTACTTTAGACAAAACTTATTTCTTCAATTAGTTTAGCTTCTAAGCTTTCCAACCCTCTTGGTACTCATTATTCATGATCTTAAATATTTGTAACCTCCAAGGTAACATGACTACTTACTTTATGTGCTTCCAAATATAATCTTATTTCTGAGCTTACATCAATTGACTTACAATGTACTCTCACGTACGATAACATGGGTGTGACAGAGTATTACTTACAAATGAAAAATGGCATGAGACAGGCCGATAAGAAATGTTGGAGTTCCTTGAGATGCTCTCAAGGATTCATGGAATCGAAGAGCCATGGAGTGTGGGAGACCAAGAGTGGTCGCAGGATGACATAGGAGCACCATAGGAGGGGTTCATGCCCGTGACGGCGTTTAGGGATAGGGCTAGGTTGAGAGAGAATTGAGAGACGAGGGGAGATGATAACGACAAAGGAGGGAATGAATGAGAAGGTTTAGGGGGTTAGGTTAGGATTAATTATGGTAGGTTTAATTGGGGACCATTGATCAAAATGATCACCGGCCACGATTAAACGGGGCTATTGGGTAGGGATTTGCAGATTGGGCCTAAAGGGATTTGGGATACTTTTAAAAGTGGTTTTGGGCTGGTTTTAAAATAGGTCAAATCTGAAATAAAAGGGGTTATTTATTAAATACCCAAATAATTGATAAAAATAATTTATAAAATAATTAAAAAATTATAAAAAAATAATTTTCATGCATAGAAATATTTTAAATAGTTATTTAATATTTTAAAAATACAATGAGCCATTTTCTAGTAAAATAATGCAATAGTACGCATGGGCTATAATTGTAAAGTTATTGCAATTGTAACCCAAAAATGTAAATGTGGCTATTTGTGCAAATAGTTCGAGCTTAATATGACTATAATTAGCAAAATTAAATCATGAAATGTTATAAAGTCATTTGTGATGCAATTTTGTAACTATTTATATAAACAAAATACTGGGATAAATTAATTTTAAAATGTAGAAATTATGGAAAAATATCAATTGATGCTAATGCATAGTTTTGACGGTATATATGCATTTAAAAATATTATAGGGAAAAATAGGGTATCAACTGCTGCCCCTCTTTACCCGGGAAGGATGGAAGAGTTGTCGGGTAAAGATATGATGGCCAATTTTGACCGAGCGAGATGGTTTGAGAGATTTAGGCCGCACTCTGGTCTCTGAGCTGCCTACATATCCCTGGTTTTAGAGGAATCAGGTCGTGTGTAGTTCTGGATTCATCGGCGGAATATATCGATGAAATCATTCACAAGAATGGACACAATGTTTTGGAATAGGTGAAGAATGGTTGTGGTGAGTGTCGTATTTGAGATAATTAGAAGGAATCGGAGCTGGATTTCTCCTATCGGGATAATGGTTGCTCATCGGGATACTTGCAAGAAAAGAGATGCTACAAGCATATATTTGTGTGAAAATTAAAACATGATGCAGATTCCCTTCGGACCATAAGAATTGTCTTCGGACGGTTAAGGATGACGTCCTTAGACCATGATGTCCTGGGCCATAAATTGTTCAGTGAGGGATTCACATGCCATGAAATGATGTTCTTGGGCCATGAAAATGGTGCCTCCGAACCATGATGCCTTTGAATAATGATATGCAAATTTGAGAGATCCTCAGGTTTTGGCATGGTGTCTTCCGGCTATGAGGATGGTGCCTTTAGACAATGGCGCCTTTGGATAAGATGGCAATATTTCAGCCCATGAGATGCAATAATATGATGTCAAAAGCAAAAATACAAGGCTTAGTCTTGTAAAGTTGAGGGCAGAGCTTAACCCAAAAGAACAGCAAAATAGATAGTGTCGGAGAGACAGTGCTTAGTCTCGACAAAAAATGGAAATAGGAGGCAGAGCTTACCTCATGCGGATGGAGAAAGAGCTTAGTCTCATGCAAAATTCGAGACAGGGCTTAGTCCCATGCAGATGGAAGGCAATGCTTAGCCTTATGCGGATATGGAGGCAGGGCTTAGCCTTATGCAAATGGAGACAGAGCTTAGTCTCATGCAAGATTCCGGACAGGGCTTAGTCCCATACACATGGAAGGCAGTGCTTAGCCTTATGCAAGATTCGGGGCAGTGCTTACTCCCATGCAGATGGAAGAAGTGCTTAGCCTTATGCAAATGGAGGCAGGGCTTAGCCTCCTGCAAATGGAGACAGAGCTTAGTCTCATGCAAGATTCGGGACAGGGCTTAGTCCCATGCCGATGCAAGGCAGTGCTTAGCTTTATACAAATGGAGGCAGGGCTTAGCCTCATTCAAATGGAGACAGAGCTTAGTCTCATGCAATATTTGGGACATGGCTTAGTCCAATGCAGATTGAAATCAGTGCTTAACCTTATGCAAGATTCAAGATAGGGCTTAGCCCTATGCAAATGGAAGGCAGTGCTTTGCAAAATTTCGGACAGGGCTTAGTCCTATGTAGATTGAAGGCAGTGCTTAGCCTTATGCGAGATTCGGGACAGGGGTTAGTCCCATGCATATGGAAGGCAATGCTTAGCCTTATGCAAAATTCGGGACAGGGCTTAGTCCCATGCAGATGGAAGGAAGTGCTTAGCCTTATGCAAATGGAGGCAGGGCTTAGCCTGATGTAAATGGAGACATATCTTAGTCTCATGCAATATTCGGAACCAGGCTTAGTCCCATGCAGATTAAAGGCAGTGCTTAGCCTTATGAAAATGGAGACAGAGCTTAGTCTCATGCAAATGGAGACAGAACTTAGTCTCATGCAAGATTCGGGACATGTCTTAGTCCCATGCAGATGAAAGGCAGTGCTTATCCTTATGCAAATGGAGACAGGGCTTAGCCTCATGCAATTGGAGACAGAGCTTAGTCGCATGCAAGATTCAGGAAAGGTCTTAGTCCCATGCAGATTGAAGGCAGTTCTTAGCCTTATGCAAGATTCCGGACAAGGCTTAGTCCCATCCAGATGGAAGGTAGTGGTTAGCCTTATGCAAAATTCGGGACAGGGCTTAGTCCCATGCAAATGGAAGGTAGTGTTTGGCCTTAGGCAGATGTGGAGCCAGGGCTTAGCCTCATGCAGATGGAGATAGAGCTTAGTCTCATGCAAAAATAGAATAAATAGCAGATTATAGCAGAGTTTTCTTAGCTGGTAATAGATTTCAGTATCATGGTTGTTATGAAGATTGTGACTTTAGGGCATGTATACTCTTTGTTCCTGCAACCAAAGAAAAATTGTGAGTTCTGTAAAAAGGGAGGTCGGTTCGTGCCTTAGTCGGCTCGCTTGCTTGGTCTGAAGATCCTTTTCAAATCATTAGGGGTAGCATTTGCTAAACAGATTTATTTTACAAGCAAGCATGCATAAGTTTCAAAGACATAGCAAAAATATATTATTTGAGAAGTTGGTTAGATAAACCAATGACTATGACACGATCCGAGACATTGCGACTTCTCTTACTATAGAATTTTGAGGATCCTACACAAAATTCTACCCTAGTTAGATGGATAAACATCTCTAACAACTGTACATGCTGCGATCAGCTGAACTTGCTTCGGAATTTTGAGGGTTCTCCGCAAAATTCTGCCCCAGTTTCTTATTGTAGGGGTAAATAAGATTTATATTGAATTCTGACCGATCCCACAGGCTGCCTATGTATCCCCTCTTAAAAGGGAATCAGGTTGAGCGTAGTTCAATTTACATAATTTTTTGAAAACATAAAAAGTTACACATAGTATCGCTTGACTGCATCTGAGTTGATAGGATTTGGACAAACTTCTCCGTCCATTTCTACGAGTATGAGGGCTCCTCCTGACAATTCCCTGTGAACCATGTAAGGACCTTGCCAATTGGGAGAGAATTTCCCTTTGGCTTCGTCTTGATGCGAAAATATCTTCTTCAACACAAGTTGCCCCGGTGTAAACTGTCTTGGCTTAACTCTTTTGTTAAAGGCTCTAGACATCCTGTTTTGATAAAGTTTCCCATGACACACTGCATTCATCCTTTTTCCGTCTATGAGGGATAATTTCTTATAACGGCTCCTTATCTATTCTGCATCTTTGACTTCATCTTCTTGTATGATCCTCAAACAAGGATTCTCTACTTCGGCGGGAATAACAGCTTCAGTACCGTAAACCAGCATGTAGGGAGTTGCCCCGGTTGATGTGCGGAATGTGGTACGGTATCCGAGTATAGCAAATGGTAGCTTCTGGTGCCATTGTTTGTGATTTTCTACTATCTTTCTCAGTATCTTCTTGATATTCTTGTTAGCGGCTTCTACAGCTCCATTCATCTGAGGTTTATAGGCTGTGGAATTCTTATGCTTGATTTTGAAGGTCTCACATATGGCTTTCAGAAGATCACTGTTGTTATTGGCGGCATTGTCAGTGATGATTACTCCGGAACTCCGAACCGACAAATAATCCGGTCGCGAACAAAATCTGCCAGGACTTTCTTAGTCACTGCCTTGTAAGATGTTGCTTCGACCCATTTGGTGAAGTAATCAATAGCTACCAAGATGAACCGATGCCCATTTGAGGCGGTGGGCTCGATTAGACCAATGACATCCATTCCCCAGGGGGCGAATGGCCAAGGTGAGCTTGTTGCATTGAGCTCATTTGGTGGCACTTTTATCATATCTGCATGTACTTGACATGGTAGCATTTTTAGTCATACCGATGCAATATGTCTCCATGGTCATCCAGAAATAACCAGCCCTGAGTATCTTCTTGGCCAAGACAAAGCCATTCATATGCGGGCCGCAGGTTCTGACATGTATCTCTTGTAGCAACTTAGAAGCTTCTTTCGCGTCGACGCACCTCAACAATCCAAATCAAGAGTTATTTTACATAGGGTTCTTCCATTGTGGAAGAAATTGTTGGACAATCTCCGAAGCGTGCATTTCTGAGTTTGGTTTGCATGCTCCGGGTATTCCCCTTTTGTTAGATACCTTTTGATGTCATGGAACCAAGGCTTCCCATCTGTTTCTTCTTCAACATGAGCGCAATACTCCGGCTAATTATGGATCCTTACTAGGATAGGATCAATGATGTTCTTGTCTGGATGCTGCATCATTGATGACAAAGGGGCCAATGCATCGGCAAACTCGTTCTAAACACTTGGAACATGCCAAAACTCTATCTTCGTGAACCTCTTTCTCAATTCCTGCACGTGGTGCAGATATGGCAGTATCTTGGAATTCTTGGTGGACCATTCTCCTTGTACCTGGTGCACAAGCAAATCTGAATGGCCGATTACCAACAACTCCTGAATATCCATGTTGATGGCCATGTTAAGTCCTAGGATGCAAGCTTCATACTCTACCATGTTGTTGGTGCAGAGAAATCTGAGTTTAGCAGATACCGGATAATGTTGGCATGTTTCCGATACCAAGACAACTCCAATACCGACTCCTTTGAAATTTACCGCTCCGTCAAAGAACATCCTCCAACCGTCGTAGGATTTAGCAATATCATCCCCTATGAATAGCACTTCTTCATCGGGAAAATACGTTTTCATGGGTTCATATTCTCCTTCCACAGGGTTTTCAGCAAGATGATCTGTCAGTGCCTGTCCTTTGACTGCTTTCTGAGTTACATAAACAATGTCGAACCCACTTAATAGGATTTTCCACTTAGCCAGCTTGTCAGTAGGCATAGTTTTTTGAAAGATATATTTCAGGGGATCCATCATTGATATGAGGTACGTTGCGTAAGCACAGAAGTAATGCCTCAACTTTTGAGTTATCCAGGTGAAGGCGCAATAGGTACGTTTCAATAGAGAGTACCGCACTTCATATGGAGTGAATTTCTTACTCAGGTAATAGATATCTTGTTCCTTTCTCCCACTCTCGTCGTGTTGTCCCCAGAATGCAGACGAAAGCTCCATCTAGTACTGCAAGGTAGCAATTGTCTACCTGGCTCTGACGGGACCAAGACTGCTGATGTTGATAAGTAATCCTTGATCTTGGCAAAAGCCTTTTGACAATCTTCGGTCCAACTAGTTGCAGCATCCTTCTTCAACATCATGAAAATTTGGCTTACATATAAGTGTGGATTGGGCTATGAATCAGCTGATGTAGTTTAGCCTTCCAGAAAACTCATTACATCCTTCTTACACTTTGGCGGAGGTAGCTCTTTGATGGCTTTTACTTTTAACGGATCTAATTCTATCCCTCGGCGGCTGGCGATGAATCCCAATAACTTTTTAGCAAGAACCCCGAATGCATAGTTTGTGGCGTTTAACTTCAGGTTGTACTTTTGTAGTCTGTCGAAGAATTTCCTCAAGTCTGTGATATGATCTATGGCCTTCTTGGATTTAATGATGACATCGTCCACATACACCTCAATATCTTTATGTATCATGTCATGAAAGATAGTAGTTATGGCCCTCATATAGGTGGCCCTAGAATTCTTTAGACCGAATGGAATCATCTTGTAATAGTACACCCCCCATGGTGTGATGAAGGCTATTTTCTCTGCGTCTTCTTTGTCCATCCAAATATGATGATAACTGACGAATCAATCTACAAAGGACTGGAGTTCATGCTTGGCGCAATTGTTGATCAGAATGTGTATGTTTGGTAGCGGGAAATCATCCTTGGGACTTGCTCTGTTTAGATCCCGATAATCAACAAAGACTCTAACATTCCCTTCTTTCTTTGGAACTGGCACGATGTTGGCTAACCAAGTTGGGTATTCAAACACCCTGAGGACCTTGGTCATGATTTTGCTTGGTGACCTCCTCTTTGATTTTCAGACTCATATCAGACTTGAATTTCTTGAGTTTCTGCTTTACTGGTGGACACATTGGGTTTTGGGGAAATTCGTGAGCCATAATACATGTACTTAACCCGGTCATATCATCGCATGACCATGCGAAGTTATCCTCATACTCTTTCAGGAACTGTGTGTACTTTTCTTTTCCTGATGGTGATAAGTGAATGCTGATGCGGGTCTCCTTGACAGCCTCAAAATCTCCTAAGTTGATTATCTCAGTTTCGTCCAGGTTGGACTTGGGCTTGTTCCCAAAATCCTCTACTTCCCTGACGATTTCCTCGGGTATGACATCTTCTTCTTCGGAATCACTATCCTTTTGTTGCATTGCCTCATTACATGTCACAATTGTCGATTCATCAAGACAGGAAATAGTAACACTGTATAGATAAAGATATGAGAGAAAATGGTAATAATAAAAATCGATCCATTGAAACATAAAAGAGATTTTCAATAATTTAAACAACATTTTTGGAACGCTGGAGGTTTTATTTAAAAATAAATACCAAAGGGAAATCATTTTCTTAGAAAATAGCAAAATAAACACTAATGTTCAGCCTTGCTACCCCGGGACTCGTCGGTCCCTGGATGGTCTGACAGTCCAATTGTTAAGGAATGATCCTTTCTCCATAGCTCAGATGGTAGGGCCTTCCTCCTCCTCCTCCTCGACAATTACACAACAGTACATGTCATCATCCTTTAGGAACAAGTTCCTCAAGGCGGCCAATGCTTCTTCCTCCTCTGATCCCCATATGATGTCAGTCTGGTGGAAAGTCTGACTCAGGTGTGGTACATGCTGCTCAAGTGGATAGTACGGACCACACCATGGTGGTGACCATTCATTGTATTCTTTCCAGGTGTACTAATACCCTAGCCCAAAGGTTGTACCGTGACGTTTCAAATGTATTGGCTTGGAGATACCCTGAAGGTTTTTTCCAAGACCCTTTCCGGGTTTATATCATCTCCACGATAGTATACTTTCTATCTTGCTGCTCCACCACTTATCTTTCTCAATTGCATTGACCCGCTCAATGTGATGATAAATTTCTCCCCCGATCCTTCTTCTATTCTCAACCATCGAGAAATTCTGACGGTTGTAAATGGGGTTGCTCCCATATCCATGGATAATCACCTTTTGATTGTTCCATTCGAACTTCACTACCTGATGCAAAGTTGATACCACATCCTCAGCAGCGTGTGTCCATGGCCGTTCCAACAATAGATTGTAGGATGCGGATATGTCCAGCACCTGAAACTCGACATCAAACAATGTAGGCCCCATTTGTAACCAAAGATTGATTTCCCCAATAGTAGCCCTCTGAGACCCATCAAATGCCTTCAAGTTCATGATCTCTTCTCGTATTTCATACAGGCCTTTGCCCAGCCTCTTCAGTGTTGTCAATGGGCAAATATTAAGACTGGATCCCCCATTTATCAGAACTCTGGCAATGAAATTGTCCTCACATTGCACGGTAATATATAGTGCCCTGTTATGAGTCAAACCCTCGGGTGGCAACTCGTCCTCGTGGAAGGTGATTTTGTGACTTTCCAGCACCTGTCCCACCATATTGGCCATTTCTCCGCCAATGATGTTGTTCGCGCTTAACACCTTTAAAAGAGCATTCCTGTGCACTTCTGAATTCTGTAGCAGTGACATGATAGATATCTGAGCAGTAGTGTTGTTCAAATGATATGTGACTGAATACTCTTTTGCTTGCATTTTCTTCCAAAGGTCATCCGGGCCTGCTTCAATTATGAGCGGTCTGTTAGAAGCCTTTTTACTGGATTCTCCCAAATGCTCTGGTGTATAGACTCTTCCTGTTCTGGTCATCCCTTACGCAGTGCCAGATTCTTCTGTTTTATTCTTTCCTCTTCATCTAGCTTCGGCCACATAATCCCAAGGTGTGGTTGACACTGCCATTATGAAAGGCGTGGTTACTTCCACCTCAAATGGAACATGCGCAGTTGCGGGGGGTGCTATCTCAACTTCAAATGGAACTAATACATCTAACTCAACCTCCACTGGCGGCTATATTTGTATTATATAGGATTGAGCGTGACTACGGGTTTCATAGGATTGTCACCATCTTTTATAAGCCCAATCGATCCCTTGGGATCCCATTCCTCATCGGTCTCTATCACATTGACACCTTCACCCCTATGGTCTGGGAGGGGGTTGTTGCAGACGTTGGGTGTAGCTTCTTTAGCCTGAATGACCTTATTATCAATCAAGGTCTGGATCTTATTCTTTAGTTTTAGGCACTCGTCAATGGTGTTCCCTTTCATGCCAGAATAATATGCACAGGTCTTCTTTGGGTTGACCCATTGGGACTGATTCTCTACGGTCGTAGTAGGGATATGAGTGACATAACCAACAACCTTCAACCTTTCATACAACTGGTCAATGGGTTCAGCAATGGCAGTGTATTGTCTATGTGGTCTGCGGTCAAAGTTAGGCCGGGGTCTTGCGTAGTTTGGGCGGGTTGGAGGTGACTGAAAGTGAGAGGATTGGGAGTTATATGTGTGATAAGCAATGGTTGGTTGGGAATATCTGATAGGTGATGGTTGATATAGGGGTGGAGGTGCTTGTTATGTAAGTGGGGAGGTTGATATACAAGTGGACTTTTGGGTCCTTGGGTGACCATTATTGTTCCGGCATCTTTCTTCTTCGATATACCCCCTTACTACAATGCTTTGTTTGTGGCCTGCAATTCTTCAAAGTTTGTCACCATACCTCTTTTAATTCCCTCTTCAATCATGTCTCTGAGTTTCATACTCGTGGAAGGTCTCAGTGGGCTTCTTCTTTAAGTTCTTAATGTAGAAGGCATCCGGCAAATTTTCTGTGTTAAACCTGAATCTGTCCATGAAGTCAGACGCCATACTCACCCAGTTGGCCTACTTCTTAGGATCCTGGCTGATGTACCCGGATAAAAGCAACTCTTGTAAGACTCCTCATGAAACGCTTCATTCAGATCTTTTCATCCTTTCCAACCCCTATAAGCTTGTCACAATAATTCCTCAGATGAACCCTGGATCACCTATTCCGTCAAACATTTCGAACTTGGGAGGTTTGTAACTCTCCGTCAGTCCTACATCTGGTTGTATGCATATATCTTCATAATTCAAACCTTCTATGTAATGTAGAAATGCTAGCCCTAGTGTGCCATAGTTCGGAGGAATCTCATGGATTCCTAGGCAGTACATACACTGGAGGGGCAGAACTTAAGTAATCTAAGAGTATAAGTGAGAGTTCTTGACATAGTTTGGAAGAACTTAGTAAAAATAGTATAGAGGTAAAATTTTTAGGAGTGAAATGGTTTTCAGGAATAGAAACAGTTCTTAAAAATGTTAAGAGTAAAACAATTTTGGAAACAATTCTAAGAAGAAGAAAGATTCAACAAGCAACCACACAGTCATAACACTTAGAATGCGCAGATTCAAAACCATTTATACTTGTTTCTAAGTGAAGGCAAACAAGTTTACAATCAAGGGATAGGGGATTGGGAACATAGATGCTTAAGTCAGAAACACATGAATAGGGTAAAAGGGGAAGCACATTGACCAGCCAGTACACATAACAAATAGGAACTGATTGGCAACCAGAACATAAAAACTATTGCTTCGAAGTATTATCAAGGGGATCATGCTTGAAAATTAGAGTGGTAATTAATAATAAACATAGAGACATGAGCATACTAGTCAAGGGAAGTAAACAAGAACTCAAGTAAATATGTTGGCCAAGAATCACACAAGACAAATGAGACCTAGACATGCTGACTAAACATTTGAGCAAGAGAAGGTAAAACTCCAACATATTGAGCAAAGCAGTAAACAGGAAGAAATTGTCACGACCCCAAATCCTAAACCGGTCGTGATAGTGCCTATCATGGTACTAGGCTAGACAATAATCACATAATTACAGTTTCTTTCAAAAATCCCAACCATTTTCAAGCATTTCATAAAGTATATAGAATTATTGAATCCATTAGTGAAATAAACAGTTAAATATTCTAACAATCCCCAAAACCCGGAGTCAACATGTCATGAGCATCTAAGAAACATTCCAAAAGGTGTACTATTATAATACAAAACTTCCGAACGAATAACTAGATACAACATAAGAAGGGGAAACAGAGATGTTGCGAACGCTGAACAACTACCTCTGTATCCCGAACTCTGGCACCATACGGAATAGATGGCTAACGCTCAGTATCAGCACCTGTATCTGCACACAGGGGTGCAGGGAGTAATGTGAGTACGCCAACTCAGTACTAATAAAAATAAATCAAGTCTAAGCGGCAAGAAACACATATAATCAATATTCACCAGTTCACAATATGCACAACCTTTCTTTCCAACAGTATATACATAGATATATGAAATCAACATGCTTTAAAGCCAACTTCAGTAAAATCCTTTGAAAAAAGCGTTTTCTAACAATTTCCGAAATAAAGATAACCGAAGGATTTAGTATAAAATGAAATAAAATCATAAGTAGCCCCTCGGGCAAAAACATGAATCATAAATAGCCCCTCTAGCAGAACAACACTCAGCACCTCACAGCCACTCAGTATCAGCCCCTCGGGCAACCTCACTGTCACTCATACCTCCCAATCACTCGTCACTCAGCACTCGGTACTCGGCACTCGACACTCGGCACTCGGCACTCAGCACTCAGCACTCGCACTCAGTAGGTACCTGCGCTCACTGGGGGTGTGTACAGACTCCTAATGGGCTCCTTCATCCCAAGCGCTAATATCAAGCCACCTCGTCGCATATCATATCCTCACAATCAGGCCCTCGGCCTCACTCAGTCAGAACCTTTCAAAAGCCCCTCGGGCGTATCAACGGAGTACTCGATCCAAAAGTATCATTTTATATCTCAAAATAGTGTAAATAAGGCTGAGTTTCGAAAACAGTTAAGCACAACATGACTGAGTGTAAATCATAAATCAACAGTGAGGAAATAGTAGTAAAAAGCCCCAAGGGGTCTAAACAAGTCGGCACGAGGCCCCAAACATGGCTTATAGTCCAAATGTAGCAATAGTTTTAGAACACAATTTAACATATGATTTAGAGTAAAATATGCAACTCAATAGTTGTTGCAGAGAGGACCAAGTCCAATCCAAAAATCAGTACACGCCACATACTCGTCATCCGACACGTGCGCCATTCTAAAAATAGTGAGAAATACGAAGTCCGGGGTTTCATACCCTCAGGACAAGATTTATAGCCATTACTTACCTCTACCGGGCCACAACACTAATTCGCGATGCTCTTGCCCCTCAAATTGGCTCCCGATTGTTACGGATCTAACCAAAACCAGATTAACATCATCAATATATGCTAAAGGAACACAACCCAATCGAAAATTATCAATTTATACAAATTCTCGAAATTCGGCAAAATTCGAGCCCCGTGCCCACGTCTCGAAATTCTATATTGTTTACATCACTAGAATCCTCATCTTCCCACGAATCTACATATACCAAGAACACCAAAATCGGAGCACAATTGCCCGCTCAAATCACCAAAAGAGTTTTACAAACTTTCTCCCATTTTTTCCCAACTTTTCTACCTTAAATTCCTCCACAAGCCTAATCTGTCACAAAATAACATAGAAATAAGTTTATAATCCGGGAAACTTACCTCGGCTAAAGACCCTTGAATTCCTCCTTCAAATTGCTCTCAAACCAGCTCAACCCGCATGCAACAATGGAAGAAATGACAAAAATTTTGCGGAGGCACCTATTTATATTTTCGGTTCAGTTAATCCGCACCTGCGGACCACTCCTTGCACCTACGGCCCTGCACCTGCGAAAACCCACTAACAGTACAAACTTTGCACCTGCAAGTCCTCTTCCGCACCTGCGACTTCGCAGGTGCGACCCATGCCTCGCACCTGCAGATTCCTCTATCCCTCCCTCTTTTCGCACCTGCGGACGTCACACCTGGGCCTTCCCATCCGCATGTGCGGCCACACCAGTCAATTCACACCAACAGCTATTTTCAACAAATTTCCTAAGTCCGAACCTCCGCTAACCATATGAAATCGATCTCGAGCCCCTCGGGGTCCACACCCAACATACCAGCACACCCCATAGAATCATTCAAACTTAGTCGAGCCTTCGAAACACCAAAAACTACACAAAATACAAAAATTACATCAAATTCAAGCCTATGAACTTTAAAACTTCTAAATTTTGCCAGTGATGCCAAAACCAACCAAAACACGTCCGATTGACCTGAAAATTTGCACACATATCCAAATGACATTACGAACCTTCTCCAACTTCCGTAATTCCATTCCGACCCCGATAGCCTATTTTCCCTTGCCGACCGAAAATCGCCAAAAACTAACTTTCGCTAATTCAAGCCTAATTCTACACCGGACATCAAAACTTCATTCTGAACACACTCCTATGTCCCAAATCACCTAAAGAAGCTCTCCTAGCCATAAAATCCACATTTCTAGGTCGTTTATCGATAAGTCAACTCCCAATTGACTTTTCCAATTATTAAGCCAATTTAAGAGACTAAGTATCTAAGTTATCACCACGACCACTCCGAACCCGAACCAACCGACCCAACACAATATAAATAGGCTAAGCAACATATGATAAAGCAAAAATGGGGGAAACAGGGCAAATTCTACGGAACGACCGGCCAGGTCATTACAACAATTAAATTCATAGCCAATTAAACTAGCACGGAAATAGGCCTAGATTTAACAACTATCGAGCACATAGGGTTGAATTTCATAATTGAAATAAGAACATACCAGTTAAGGAATCAAGATACAAAAAGTATAGCAGGCAGAGTTCCACAACCTAGTCTTGGCTTTCAGCCGGCTAGACAAGCAGTTAGCACAAGTAGTAGAAAAAGAGAGAAGAGAGATAATTTTGTGTGAGTGTGTGTTCTTGAAATAATGTTCGTGTGTTTGAGAGGTAAAAGAAGAGTGTATATATATTACTTTAGGAGTATAACAAATAAAGTAAAAGAATCAAAAGTCAGTCAATTAAGGGCAATCACAAGGTTACAGAATCAGTTAACATAAGGGAGTCTCGAATAAGTGAGGATATCGGCTCCGCATCTCCCGCTCGGTCTCCCAGGTGGCATACTCTACCGGCTGACCCCTCTACGTAACCTTCACTGAAGCTATAACCTTAGACGTCAGCTTTCTGACTTGATGAACCAAAATAGCCACTTGCTCTACCTCATATGACATATCACCCTCGAGCTGAACCGTGCTGAAGTCCAAAACATGAGATGGGTCACCAACATACTTCCGGAGCATCGAAACATGGAACACCGGATGAATACTCGATATGCTAGGAGGCAAGGCAAGTCTATAAGCCACCTCCCTAATCCTCTGAAGCACCTCAAATGGCCCAATGAACCTGGGACTCAACTTTCCCCTCTTCCCGAACCTTATAACACCCTTTATGGGTGACACCTTCAGCAACACCTTCTCCCCAACCATGAAAGACACATCCCGGACCTTCCGGTCCGCATAGCTCTTTTGCCTAGACTGCGTCGTGCGAATCCGCTCCTGAATCAACATCGTTTTACCCAACGCATCCTAAATCAAGTCTTTGCCCAATATCCTAGCCTCGTCCGGCTCAAACCAACCAACTGGATATTTGCACCTCCTACCATACAAAGCCTCATACGGAGCCATCTGAATACTCGACTAATAACTATTATTATATGCAAAATCCGTGAGTGGCAAAAACTGGTCCCATGAACCCCCAAAATAAATGATACATGCACGCAACATATCCTCCAAAATCTGAATAGTACGCTCCGACTGCCCGTCGTCTGAGGATGAAACGATGTGCTCAACTCGACCCGAATACCCAACTCCCTCTGTACGGCTCTCCAGAACTGAGATGTGAACTGAGTACCTCTGTCAAAAATGATAGAAACTTGAACCCCATGCAATCGGACAATCTCCCTTATATAAATCTCAGCTAACCGCTCCGGAGAATAAGTAGTACCAACAAGAATGAAGTGTGCGGACTTGGTCAGCCGATCCACAATAACCCATATAGCATCCAACCTCCTTGGAGTCCTTAGGAGCCCAACTACGAAGTCCATGGTGATCAACTCCCACTTCCACTCTGGAATATCAAATCTCTGAAGCAATCCACCTGGTCTCTGGTGCTCATACTTGACCTTTTGACAGTTGAGACACTGAGCCACAAACTCCACAATATCCTTCTTCATCCGACTCCACCAATAGTGCTGCCTCAGATCCTAATACATCTTCGCGGCACCCGGATGGATGGAATACCGCGAACTATGGGCCTCCGTCAGAATCAAATCTCGAAGTCCATCCACATTGAGCACGCAAATACGGCCCTGCATCCTCCTGACCCCATCATCACCAATAACCACATCCCTTGCATCACCGCCATGGACCCTGTCCTGAAGAACGAGAAAGTTTGGATCATCATACTAGTGTGCTCTAATATGATCATAAAGAGAAGACCTGGAGGCTACACAAGCCAATACCCGCGGAGGCGCTGATAGATCCAATATCACCAACTGACCCGCTAAAGCCTGAACCTCAAGTGCTAATGGCCGCTCTGCTAGCAGAAGGTAGGCTAGACTCCCCAAACTCTCCGCCCTGCGACTCAGGGCATCGGCCACCACATTGGCCTTCCCCGGATGATATAAAATGGTGAGGTCATAATTCTTGAGAAGCTCCAACCACCTCCTCTTACGCAAATTCAGATACTTCTTCTTAAGCAGATGCTGCAAAATACAGTGATCAGTGAAAATCTCGCAATGCACTCCATACAAATAGTGATGCCAAATCTTCAAGGCGTGAACAATAGCTGCTAGCTCAAGATCGTGCACTGGATAATTCTTCTCGTGCACCTTCAAATATCTGGATGCGTAGGCAATCACGCTACCGTTCTGCATCAAAACCTCTCCAAGGACAACTCTCGAGGCATCACACTAAACTGTATAAGAACCTGAACCCGTAGGCAAAATCAATACCGGAGTTGTAGTCAAAGCTGACTTGAGCTTCTAAACTCTCTCCTCACACTCCTCAGTCCACCTGAACTGGTCACCCTTCTAGATTAGTCTGTTCATAGGTGCCGCAATCGATGAAAATCCCTCTACGAAATGGCGGCAGTACCCTGCCAAACCAAGGAAACTACGAATCTCAGTAGTCGATGACGGTCTAGGCCAGCTCTGCACCGCCTCTATCTTCTTCGGATCAACCTGAATACCCTCACTTGACACCACGTGCCCCAAGAATGCTACAGAATCAAGCCATAACTCACACTTTGAAATTTTCGCATATAATCTCTTTTCCTTCAAGGTCTGAAGCACAACTCTCAAATGCTGCTCATGATCCTCCCGAGATCGGGAATAGACCAAGATATCGTTAATAAACACGATGACAAAAGAATATGTATAAGGCCAGAATACACTATGCACCAAGTGCATGAAGGCTGCTGGGGTATCGGTCAGCCCAAATGACGTAACCAGAAACTCCTAATTACCATACCTAGTCCTGAAAGCAGTCTTCGGAATGTCTGTCCCCGAATCTTTAACTGATGATACCCGGAAAGCAAGTCAATCTTGGAAAATACACTGGCACTCTGCAACTCATCAGACAAGTCATCTATACGAGGCAATGGATATTGATTCTTCATCGTAACTATGTTTAGGTGCCGATAATCAATACACATACGCATAGAACCATCTTTCTTCTTCACGAACAACCCCGGTGCACCCCAAGGTGACACACTACGCTGAATGAACCCCTTATCTAGGAGTTCCCGAAGCTACTATTTTAATTCCTTTAGCTCTGTTGGTGCCATACGATAAGGTGGAATAGAAATAAGCTGAGTGCCTGGCTCCAGGTCAATAACATGCCTGGCAGGTCTGCAGGAAACACGTCCGGGAAGTCACGTACCACAGGAACCGAATCAATAGCGAGTGTCTCACCACTGACATCCCTCACAAAATCCAGATAAGATAAAAACTCTTTCTCAACCATACACTGAGCCTTCAGGTAGGACATCACCCTACTAGGCATATACTCAGAAGAACCTATCCACTCAACCCTTGGACATCCTGTCATAGCTAAGGTCACGGTCTTAGCGTGACAATCAAGGACCGCATGACACGTAGATAACTAATCCATGCCTAATATCATATCAAAATCGACCATACTGAGTAATAGTAGGTCCACTCAGGTCTACAGACCCCCAATAGATATCACACACGACCGATACACACAGTCCACAACTAAAGTATCACCCACCAGAGTCGACGCATGAACAGAGGTAACTAAAGACTCACGGGGCATATCCAGAAAATGGGCAAAATATGAACAAACATAGGAATATCTAGAACCAGGGTCAAATAAAGCCAAAGCATCTCGGCAATAGACTGGGAAAATACTTGTGATCACTACATCGGAGGCCATAGCATCTGGCCTAGCTGGAAATGCATACATACGGGCCTGACCTCCACCTGCTCGACCTCCCCCTCTAGGGCGGCCTCAAGTTGAGTGACTACCACCCCTGGCTGCCTGGGTGGGTGGTGAAGTAACTGGAGCTGAAGTCGAGGACTGGCCCCTCTACTGAGAAGAAACACCGGGACGATGTGGACACTTCCTCCACATGTGCCCAAACTCTCTACACTCAAAAAAACTCCCTCGAACTGGAGGTAGGGACTGATAGAAACCCCTGGCACCAGAATGGCCACTAGAAGACTCATGCAAAGAAGAACACTGAACTGGTGGTGCTCGAGATGCACTCTGAGCTAGGAGGGCACCGAATGAAGTACGACCTTGCTGAGAACCACGAGGACCATGCCGCGAAGATGCACCACTATAAGCTGGGCGAGCTAACTGAGGAGGCCTGAATGAACGACCTCTACCATGATGAAACTGCCCCTGTAGAGAGTACCACTAGAACTGCCTGATCCACGAGGCCTCTTGGCCTCCCTCTCCTCCCGCTCCTGGCGGAAAACCGACTCAATATCACGAGCAATATCAACAACCTTCTTGAATGTAGCTTTAAATACTCTCTCCCGAGTCATAAATAGGCGGAGCTGGTAAGTGAGGCCATCCACAAAACTCCTAAACTTCTCCCTATTGTAGGGACCAACTCTATAGCATGACGATCCAACTCCGAGAACCGCATCTCATACTGCATCACTGATAGCTCCCCCTGATGCAACTGCTTAAAAAGCATGTGCTTCTCCTCCCTGTGTGAGTAGGGTACATACTTCTCCAAAAAGATAGTGGGGAACTGATGCCAGGTGAGGGGTGTTGAACCAATAGGCCTAAGCCTCTCAAAAGACTCCCACCAAGTGAAAGCGGCACCAAAGAATTGAAAAGTAGCAAATGAGACCCCACTGGTCGCTAAAATCCCACCAGTACGCAGCATCCTTTGACACTTATCCAGAAAACACTAGGCATCCTCGCCCTCAGCACCATTGAATGTCGGAGGCTGTAGTGTACTAAACCTCTCCAGTCTACGCTGCTCGTCCTCTCGCATGGCCGGAACCACGAAGTCCCGAACTGGAGCAACCTGCTGGGCTGGAAACGCCCCCAGTGTCTGCTGGCCCTGAGTACGCTGCTCAGGGGTCCGGGCAACTGGAGTCTGACTGCCTCCCCCGGCCTGAGAAGTAGCGGCAACTGCCTGAGCAAGGGTTGTACACACAACCAAGATCTGAGCCAAGGTCTCCTGAAGACCTAGGATAACAATAGGCATTGCCGGTTCCTGATCCTGTCCCGCTAGAGAATCTGCAGCGGGAATCTGATCCTGATCAGTAGGGGGATCAACTGGCACTGCCCTAGCTGCTGCACAGGCTAGCCCCTACCTCTACTACGGCCTCGACCCTTCGCTGGTCTAGCTGGTGGCTGATCATCCTAATCGATAGCGCGAGTCCTTACCATTTGTGAGAGAAGGAAACAACAGAAGTTTAGATTTCCAGAATCAACAAAATGGCACGACAGAATTCAAGAAAAATGAGATTGTTCCTAAGGGTTCCGCAGCCTCTCGAAGAAAAGTGCAAACGTCTCCGTCAATTAAGGGCAATCACAGGTTCACATAATCAGTTACCATAAGGGAGTCCGGAATAGACCCCTTAATTAGGGAGTCAAAATCATACCAAATAAGGGATCAGTAAGAATCCCAAAATTATACGGGCAATTAATTAAGGTAGAGATGACCAATTAAAGTCATAAACAAGGAAACAAATACAATCTATGCACACGAAACTTAACAGTAATAAGCAAAACCTTCAAAAGAATACTGATTTCTGGGAAAGAATTACTCAAATTCCATAAATAGAAATTAAACTAAGTAAGACCTCACAGTAATATAGACCTTAGCCGGAAAAGCAGGTTCGAACCCGGACAGAGATTAATTAGGGAAAAACCACAAAAATACTGGATTTAACAAGGAAGAAGGTTTAAATCCAAAAGATAGAGTAAACTAATACGACTGGTATCACAGAAATACCCAAAATTGAAGGAAAGATTGAAGAAATCAGTATACCATATAGAATCCACTAGGGTTTGCAAAGATCAGTCACGATGATGAAAGAACACTTATTAAAACATTGAGAGGTTAGGAAATCTTTGAAGAAAGTCCGAGATAAACCTTAGTTTAGAAAGAGTGACAAAAAATCTAAATTAATTAATTAAAAGAGGAGATTTTTTAGGGAAAACATTTAATAATATTCAAATCATCTCACATCTATAAATATCTGAGAAGAATCAACAGTAACAAAATAGGGTTTATTAGAAAAATAGCAGAGGTGAAGAGAATAGGTCAAGAACCCATAGATTCGTAATAAAACAAGTAAAGATCCTTACTTACAAACAACAAATGGCCTGAGACAGGCAAGTTTCGAACCAATTTCCTTGAGATCTTCTCAAGGATCCAAGAAATCGAAGAGCCATGGCGTATATAAGATGGCTGGTCGGAGAAGACATAGAAGCACCGTAGGGAGGAGTTTATGCCGGTGACGGCATTTCGGGTTACGGTTCGGTCGAGAGAGGGTTGAGAGACGAGGGAGATGATGACAGTAGGGTTGGAGGGAATGAAAGGGTTAGGGTTAGGTTTTAGGATTAATTATGGTAAGGGGGTTTTGGACCGTTATTAAACGGGGTATTGGGTCGGGCAGGTATAGGTTTGGGCCTAAGGGGTTTGGCCTATCTTTTAAAGGGATTTGGGCTGTCTTGAAGGGGTTAGGCCTGAAAATAAAAGGGGTTATTTATTAAATACCCATATAATTGATAAAAAATAATTTATAAAATAATTAACAAATTACAAAAAATAACTTTCATGCATAAAAATATTTTAAAATAATTATTCAATATTTTTAAAAAATACAATGAGCCATTTTCTGGTAAAATAATGCGATAATGTATGCATGGGCTATAATTGCAAATTTATTGCAATTGTAACCCAAAAGATGTAAATGTGTCTATTTGTGCGATATTTTTGACCTAATATAAATATAAATAGCAATATTAAGCCATGAAATTGTTATAAAGTCATTTGTGATGCAATTTGTAATGGTTTTATGTAAATAAAATACTAGGATAAATTAATAAAAATCCTTAGAAAATGCAGATATAATGGAAATATATCAATTGATGCCAATGCATAATTTTGAAGGTATATATGCCCCTTGAAAAATATTATAGGGAAAGATTGGATGTCAACAGGTGATAGTCGATAAGCTCACGAAATCAGCTCATTTCCTACCGGTCAGATCTACATATATAGCAAAAAACTACGCAAAGTTATATATTAAGGAGATAGTGCGGCTACACAGGGTACCAGTATCTATTATATCTGACAGTGAGGCCCAGTTTACACCACATTTTTGGAGGTCATTTCAGAAAGGTCTAGGGTATCTGGTGAATCCCAGCACAACTTTTCATCCATAGACTGATGGACAAGTCGAGCGCACAATTCAGACACTCGAGGATACGTTACGAGCATGTGTGTTGGATTTTAAAAGAAATTAGTATGAACATCTACCTCTAATCGAGTTTTTATATAATAACAGTTACCATTCCAGTATCCAGATGGCTCTGTACGAGGCTTTTTATGGGAGTAAGTGCAAATCTTCTATAGGGTGGTTTGATGTTAGAGAATCTAGGTTACATGGGCCAGACCTGGTTCAGCGGGCCGTAGAGAAAGTAAAGCTTATCTGCGAGCGATTGTTGACAGCCCAGAGTCGTTAGAAGTCATATTCTGATGTGCGGCGACGAGACTTGGAGTTCGTGGTTAATGACTAGGTATTCTTAAAGGTGTCACCTATAAAGGGCGTGATGAGGTTTGGAAAGAAAGGTAAGCTTAGCTCATGGTATATTGGGCCTTAAAGGATCATTCAGAGAGTGGGCCAAAAAGCATATGAGTCAAAATTTCCGTCAGAATTAGAGTCTGTCCATCCGGTTTTTTACGTATCTATGTTGCGGAAGTGCATTTGTGATCCTACCCGGGTGGTGCCCACAGATGCTGTACAGATTACAGATGAATTGTCATATGAGGAAATTCCAGTTTCCATCCTAGACCAACAAATCCTCAAGCTATGGAATAATGAGGTAGCCTCCGTGAAGGTTTTATGGAGAAGCAAGAATGTGGAAGAGATGACATGGGAAGTAGAGGAAGAAATGAAGTCTAAATACCCCCACCTATTTCAAATTAAAGATATGGCTTGAGGTGGGATACCTCACCATAGCTCTATTCAGGCCAGTAGGTCATCATGTAAGCTCTTATTGTTGATTTTCATAATTTATAATGGGCGCCTGTGTGAAGCCAATTGTTGAAGTTTATAGACATTGGCCATGTGAGGCCATAACCTTTCCTATATCCCATATACATATATATACATACATATATATGCACCACCACCTGAAGAAGGGATAGCCTTAACATACCTGAAGTAGGAAAAAATTCGTATGATATTCTTGGACAAGGTTGCACCGTTCTTCTTTAGAACCGCAAAATTTACGTTGCTAAGGTGTTAATAATGTATTCTAGTCCTTGCTTCTCCAGGCAAGCAAAATTATTTTGAGACTCGAAACAATTGAAGATAGTGGTGAATTGTTCAAAACTTAAATAACTCGTCATTTGGAAAGTGATGAAAGAGCATAGGAGTTTCTGAACGCAAACATATGCCTGCACATATCTTATATCCTATCAAACTAATAAATGTCTAGCAAAATCCTTGGTTCGAAGATTCTGTGGATGGCTATCTGTGATGCATAGGGAGGAGTCCTTAATGAAGAACGAATAAGAACATGACATAACCAATTAATCTTAAAAAGGAGAGTGTAGAATAAAGAATATTGTTATGCCAATGCCTAGTAAACTAGCATTGAGTGCTGCTATTGTAATTGGATATTATACCTCCAGATTCATGTAAATGAAAAGAGATGCTGCATATATTAATGAACGCATGAGTCATAATTTTCTTTAAGGCAAAATATGCCACGTTATGTTCTTATCCAAAATATTTTGGATAATTACCAATTACCCGCATAATTAAGAATTATCTCAAATTACTTAAAATTCTACTTATTTTTTTAATATACTTTATACATCATATTATCACGGTCATATGGTACTTTGTATGGTACTAGTCCATAAATATCGGATATTATCGCTCGACCCGTATTTTACCCCCTCGTGGAAAACATGGATAAAAATTCATTTTCTTTGACTTGCTTCCCCTTTCACCTTCATGAATTTACTCATCACTTGTGAAATAATATAATCCTTATAATTTCCAAATAATCTTTTACTTGGACTGATGTCTATTACCTTATGAAAAATTCAACGTACAATACTACAGGGTGCGATATCGTCTTAATTTAGTACTACGGGACATAATACTGGCGTAATATTGTGGGGCGTAACAGGAATGGTATTAGAACAGCGGGTGTTGTTCCGTCTTCTTCAAATCCATGTGTTATTGTGATTGTGCCATTTGAGTTGTGAAACGACTTTGATAATTTCTTATGTGTTGAGGTCCCGCGTAGTGGGAATGTCATGTGAGCAGGATAGCTCTTGGGATCTAGAGTGTATATATATATCTCACCTCAGCTGTGTTTGAGTTTTGTTGCATACGGCTTTATCAGTCTCCCTATGGTGGTATTATGCACTTAGCGTGTTTGTGATCGATATTCAGTAATTCGTAATAGTGATCAAATTAGCTCCATATATATATCTTCTTATGTAAATTTTATGTGTGGATTGGGTGGCACGTCACCACGGGTATGTTATTCGGATCGGGTTACACGCCGCACAAGTGTGATGATGGGTAAGGTTCCTATATTTATTTTCTTGTTTTCTACTTCCTATTTTCTGATAAGAATTCATATTAGTTGCGTGAGTTGAATAGTTCCTTCCTGAGTTGTTTCTTATTATCATGTTCGAGTTATGGTCTATTGGCGCGATATGGTATCATGTGAGGCTGTTGGCCATGTTTGTGGTGATTTGTTGTCTGATCAATTCATACTGGGTGAGACGGGACTATCGGATCAGGGATCAATGCGATGAGGTTATGTGAAGTGTATATTAAAGAACAAATACCATTATTCACGTTCATAATGAAGTGATGATTCTAGTCAAGATGAGGTATTCAAATATTTGTTAACTCTGCAGTTGAGTATGAATTTCTGCACATTTCCTCTGTTGTGGTGGTATCGTCAGCATTATAGCAGGATGTATGTATATATATATATCATGAGGTGCATTGGGAGCATCAGATTCGTGAAATTTGGCTATTAAGGTTCAAGGAGCGTCATTGTGGTCAGATGATGAGTTATGCGGTGCATGGTGCCGATTCAGAGAGGGTATGCAATTATGATCTGGTATATCGTGTGGTAGTTGATGCAGTGCTTAAATATTGGAACTAGGCCTGGCAAGAGAATTTTTCAAGTGTTGGAACTAGGTTCTGAGCTTATTATATGGATAAAAGAAGAATCTTCAGATTTGATTAAGCTAATGTGCTCAGCTGGGTTGTGGTAGCACGGGCAGGTGCTCGAGGTGTTAAACAGTGATTTCAGGTAACTCCAGAGCAGTTCTTAGCACGTTTGAGGACGAACGTCGGTTTAAGTGGGGGAGAATGTAACGACCCAACCGGTCATTTTGGGCTCTAGCGCGTCGTTCAGCGGTTTGAAGTCGTGAGAAGCTCCATTTCAGGTGTTATGACTTGTAGGTGTGGTCGGAATTGAATTTCGGGAAGTTTAGAGTTGGTTTGGAAAGAAAATTCTCATTTCAGAAGCCTTAAGTTGGAGAAATGGACTAAGATTGAAATTTTGAGTAAACGACCTCCGAATCAGGAGTTGAAGGTTCATGTAGGTTCATATGATGATTTCGGACTTGGGCGTATGTCGGATCGGGTTTTGGATAACCCGGGAGTGTTTCGATGCATATTGTGGGAGTTAGCATTTTAGAAGAGTTTCATAGACTTGGGGTTGAAGTGCATTTCAGTGTTGTTGATGTCCGTTTGGGATTCCGAGTCTGGGAATAGCTTTGTATGGTGATTCTAGAGTTGGGAGAGCGATCGAAGGTGAATTTGGATGTCCATAGGTCATTTTGAAGTCATTTGGCTAAATATAGAAATTTGAAGGTTTTTGAGAAATCCGACCGGGAGTGGAAGTTTTGATATCGAGGTCGGAATGCGATTCCAGAAGTTGGAGCAGGTCTGTAATGTTGAATATGACTTGTGCGTATAACTTGAGTTCAATCGGACGTGATTTGATAGGTTTCGGCATCGGATGTAGAAGTTGGAAATTTTTAAGTTTATAAAGTTAGGATTTGGGTGCGATTCGTGGTTTCAATATTGTCTGATGTGATTTGAGGCCTCGAGCAAGTCCGCATTATGTTTTGGAACAGGTTGGTATAATTGGACGGGATCCCGGGGGCCTCAGGTGGATTCCGGGTGGTTAACGGATCAATGTTTGAAGTTGAAGAAGGCTGAAAGTTGCTATCATCTGGTGTAACCGCACCTGCGAGGCTTTGACCGCGGGTGCGGCAAAGGGCGCCGCAAGTGCGGAAGATTTGGTCGCACTAGCGGAAGCGTAGGTGCTAAGAAGATACCGCAGAAGCGAGGGATGCTAGGTTGAGTCAGAGCTGCAATTGCGATGGAATTTCCGCAGGTGCAGAGCCGCAGGAGCGGCTATTGGACCGCAGGTGCAAAGGGAGCCCTGGGCAGAATGTTTTAAAGTCGGGTCTTTGTCATTTCTCACCCATTTTTCATTTGTCATGGGCGATTTTGGAGAGCATTTCAAGGAGGATTTTCGTCAGGCATCAAGGTAAGTAAATTCCTTCTGTTTGTAAGATAAATACAAGATTATATGCATGGATTAGGCATAGAAATTGGTAGGAATTTGGAAATTATTGAAGAAACCTAGAAAATCTAAATTTGGAATTTAGCCACGAATTTGAGTATGGAATGTAGAGTAAATTGCATGATTGAACTAGTAGGGCTATGGGTAGATGTATCTTTGAGAATTTTGGATTTCCGGGCACGTGGGTCCGAGGGAATTTTGGTCATTTCTCCGAGCGGGGTTGGTAAAGTATATAATTTGAATTTGTTGTGAGTATTAGGATGAATTTTCATTGCTTTGCCGTTATGTGGTAGTTTCGGTGCGTTGTGCGTCCGTTGGAGTCATCGGAAGGGCTTGGAAGCCGGTATTGGAATTTCGGAGTGAGGCAAATCTCCTTTCTAACTTTGTGAGGGGGAATCATCCCCCTAGGTGAATTAATTCAGTAAATGTTATTATCTTCGGGGGCTACGTACGCACGAGGTGACGGGAGTCCGTGCGTAGATACTATTATGACATGTTCGGGTAGTCTAGGACCCACTAGCATGCCTTATGTGTTGTACCTATAATCCTGCCTGTAATATTAAACTACTAATATAATCGAAATCGTAATTGAATATGTAAAGGAAGACTAGAGTTCATTTTGTTAAGCTTCTACAAAGAGAATTGATTTCCTCTGTGGATAATTGTGTACCTGGTAGGGTTGTATTATGGAATATCATTAGACTTGACAAATGAGTTTCGAAACAAAGATTTAAAAACTTTATTTCATGTTCCTTTTAGAAGGATTTTTACCACTTTCCTGAGAAAAACTGTTTTCTTGATAAAATACGGATATATTATGTGGATATGTGTAACTTTGGGTGCCTGAATCGTATGTATGATTCGCGACCAGGATGACCCCGTAATTGTGTGTGTATTCATTTGAGCACCTGAGTCGCAGGTATGATTTGCGAGCAGGTTAGCCATATTATCTTTAACCACGTCGCATGATCGATTCACGAGCGGGGCAGATAGATGCATCTATTGTTTGAGCCATTCGACCCTTCGGCAGCACACAGTTTATTGTTGTTGGTCCGCGCCATTCGACCCTCGCGCATGATATTTGCTGCATAGGTTCTATGATTTTTCCTGATTACCGGCCTGAAATATTAAATTATCAATTGAAATAACAGAGATTTAAAGTTATTAAAAGAGATTTTGGAAGAAGTTATTCCTTCCCGTCGATTAATTGTTATTTGACTAAATCACCCATGTTGATTAATTGTATTAATATGACGAAGATATAGAGTGTTAGACGAGATCGGAGTTGAAAATATTTTAAGTCCTGATTTTAATAAATTGCCTATGTTAATCATGCTTAGTGTCATACTTAAATATTCTAAATTGACCTCTAGTAATTGTCTAATTTAACCTCTCGTCACTACCTCTCTGAGGTTAGGCGGGCGACTTACCGAGTACACGTTGTTTTTGTACTCATGCTACACTTGCTGTGCATTTTATTGCACAGGTACTTTCATAGCAATGTGGAGGATTCGGAGACTTAGGCGAGCTACATCATCCGGAGGTGATCCGCAGCTGACAGAGTCTCCTTCGTACTGTATTTATTTCATTTTAAATTCCCTTGTCCAGTTTTATTTCTGACAGGCTTTGTAATGATTGCATAAATTCTTAGAAATTGCTCATGTACTTATGACACCGGGTTCTGGGATATGTGTTGGGGTATATTTGTTAAAGTGTAGCACTTAAACTACTGTTTTACTTAACAGATTTCTATTTGGTTAAAATGTAATAAAGTGCAAGGAAATGTTTTTCATAAATGTTTTAAACCAGAAATTATTTCGATTAATTAATGATTGGCTTTCCTGACAATGATGTCCGGTGAATCACGACCTTATGGATTTTGGGTCGTTACATATGTGTCTTAACTTATGACTGTAAGTTCACCCTTTTGTGGCTAATACGATGCCCTCCCCTTTTCCATGATATTGTTCTGGTTTTCTTGATAATAACATTAGAATATGTACTTAACCTAATTCAATCATGCTTTAACTCACTCTTTACCTATGACTTTTCCAAACTTGCAAACATCTTCTTTGCCTACTTTTTAGTATGTGACTGCTATTGTGCTAAGTTGTGAAACATGTTCTCTTTCAAGTTCTATGATGTATTTAAGTGTCTGTTTGTTGACCAATTTGATCATGTATGAACCCCACTGGTCTCCAAAATCCCAGCAGTATACAGCATCCCCTGACACTTATCTAGAAAACCCTAGGCATCCTCGCCCTCAGCACCACTGAATGTCGGAGGATGTAATCTGCTAAATCTCTCCAGTCTACGTTGCTCGTCCTCTGGCATAGCCGGAACCACGAAGTATCGAACTGGAGCAACCGGCTAGGCTGGAACCTCCCCCGGTGTATGCTGGCCTGAGTACCCTGCTCAGGCATCCGGGCAACTGGAGTCTGACTGCCTCCCCCGGCATGAGAAGTAGCGGCAACTGCCTAAGCAAGGGTGGTACACACCGTCAAGATCTGAGTCAAGGTCTCTTGTAGACCTGGAATGACAATAGGCACTGCCGGTGCCTGAGCCTGTCCCGCTGGAGTATCTCTGGCGTGAATCTGACCCTGAACAGTAGGGGGATCAACTAGAACTGCCCTGGCTGCCGCATGGGCTTGCCCCTACCTCTATCACGGCCTCGACCGGGGCCTCGACCTCTCGCTGGTCTAGCTGGTGGCTGATTATCCTGATCGGTAGCGCGAGTCCTCACCATCTGTGAGTGAATGAAACAACAGAAGTTTAGATTTCCAGAATCAATAAAATGGCACGACAGAATTCAAGAAAATGAGATTTTTCCTAAGGGTTCCAAAGCATCTCGAAGATAAGTACAGACATCTCCATACCGATCCGCAAGACTCTACTAAACCTGCTCATGACCGTTGAGTCTTATGTAACCTAGGATCTGATAACAACTTGTCACGACCCCAATCCTAAACCGGTCGTGATGGCGCCTATCGTGGAACTAGGCTAGCCAACAATCACATAATTATAGTTTCTCTCTAAAATCCCAACCATTTTTCAACAATTCATGAAGTATATATAAAATTACTTAATTCATTAGGCAAAGTAAACAGCTAATAGTCTAAACCATCCCCAAAACCCAGAGTTAACATATCATGAGCATATAGAAATATACCAACAAGTATACTATTATAATACAAAACCTCCAAACGAATAGCTAGATACAACAAAACAAGGGAAAACAGAGATGATGCGGATGTTGAACAGCTACCTCTATATCCCGAACTCCGGCTCCACATGGAATAGATGGCTAGCGCTCTGTATCAGCACCTGAATCTGCACACAGGGGTGCAGTGAGTAATGTGAGTACGCCAACTCAGTAGTAATGAAAATAAGTCAAGTCTAAGTGGCAAGAAACACATAAAAATCAATATCATCAGTTCACAATATGCACAATGTTTCTTTCCAACAGTATATACATAGATATATAAAATCATCATGCCTTAAAACCAACTTCAGAAAAATCCTTTGAAAAATACATTTTCCAACAATTTCAGAAATAAAAATAACCGAAGGATTTAGTGTAAAAACGAAATAAATCATAAGTAGCCCTTCGGGCAAAAACGTGAATCATAAATCGCCCCTCTGGCAGAACATCACTCAGCACCTCACAGCCACTCAGTATCAGCCCCTCGAGTAACCTCACTGTCACTCATGCCTCCCAATCACTCATCACTCGGCACTCAGCACTCAGCACCCAGTAGGTACTTGCGCTCACTAGGGGTGTGTACAGACTCCGGAGGGGCTCCTTCAGCCCAAGCGCTAATATCAAGCCACCTCGTGGCGTATCATATCCTCACTCAGTCAGAACCTCTCAAAAGCCCCTCGGGCATATCAGTAAAACGGGGTACTCGACCCAAAACATCATTTTATATCTCAAAATAGTGTAAACAAGGCTGAGTTTCAAAAACAGTTAAGCACAACATGACTTAGCGTAAATCATAAATCAATAGTGAGGAAATAGCAATAAAAATCCCCCAAAGGGTCTAAACAAGTCGGCACGAGGCCCCAAACATGGCTTATAGCCCAACTATAGCAATAGTCTTTAGAACACAATTTAACATATGATTTAGAGTAAATTACGCAACTCAATAGTTGTCGTGGAGATGACCAAGTCCAATCCAAAAATAAGTGTGCGCCACATACTCGTCATCCAACGTGTGCGCCATTCTAAAAATAATGAGAAATATGGAGTCCGGGGTTTCATACTCTCAGAACAAGATTTATAACCATTACTTAACTCTACTGGCCACAATACTAATTCGCGATGCTCTTGCCCCTCAAATTGACTCCCGATTGCTCCGAATCTAACCAAAACCATATTAACAACATCAATATACCCTAAAGGAACATAACCCAATCGAAAACTATCAATTTATACAAAAATCTCGAAATTCGGCCAATACGCCCTGGGTCCACGTCTCGAAATTCTATAAAATTTACATCACTAGAATCCTCGTCCTCCCACGACTCTATACATACCAAGAACGCTAAAATCGGACCACAATTGCGCACTCAAATCACCAAAAGAATTTTCCAAATTTTTCCTCCCATTTTTCCCAACTTTTCTACTTTAATTCCTCAAATTGCATCGTCAAAATCAAGAAAAATTCATGAAATTGAACCACAAATGATTGAAGAACACTTACCACAAGAACCCCACTGATAAGCTCATCCAAAATCTCCTTTCCCCGAGCTCTCTAATGTAATATTGAGTTATGGCCAAGAAACCCCGAATTTAGAACTTAAACTGTCTGCCCAGACTTTTCTTCATTGCGAAAGCATCACATTGACCGCGTTCGCATAGAACAATCCAATAGGCCCCTAATTTTTACTCTACGCGAACGCACCAAAAGCCATGCGAACACACTGCTTCACCACCCCAGGCCTTCGTGAACGCATGGGCTCCTACGCGATCGCACAGGCCAATGGGTCTGGGGTCCTCAGGTGCTTCCTACTCTACGCGAACGCACACACACCCCCGGGTTCGCGATGGCCACCCTGCTTAACACTCCGCGTTTGCACCCCTTTGCTTGCGAACACATTCAAAAGCTGGCCCCCTTCCACCAAACACTCTATGCGAACGTGAGCCCTCTTCCACGAACGCATAGAGTAAAACTCTGCTGCAAAATTACCAACAAGCCAGCCAAGTTCCAAAAAAAAAAATCGATCTGTTAACCGCCCGAAACTCACCCGAGGCCCTCGGAACCTCAACCACACCTACCAACACACCCCATATCATCATTCAAACTTAGTCGAGCCTTCGAAACACCAAAAACAACATGAAAACACCAAAATTACATCAAATTCAAGCCTATGAGCTTTGAAACTTCTAAATTTCGCCAATGATGCCGAAACCAACCAAAACACATCCGATTGGCCTGAAAATTTGCACACATATCCAAACTGACATTGGAAACCTACTCCAACTTCCAGAATCCCATTCCGACCCTGATAGCCTATTTTCCACTACCGATCGGAAATCGCCAAAAACTAACTTTCGCCAATTCAAGCCTAATTCTACACTGGACATCAAAACTCCATTCTCAACACACTCCTAAGTCCCAAATCACCTAAAAAGCTATCCGAGCCATAAAATCCGCATTCCGAGGTCATTTACCAATAGTAAACTCCTAGTTGACTTTTTCAACTATTAAGCTAATTTAAGAGACTAAGTATCTCCATATTCACCACGACCACTCCAAACCCGAACCAACCGACCCAACGCAACATAAATAGGTTAATCATCATATAATAAAGCATAAATGGAGGGAACAGGGCTAATCTCACGGAACGACCGACCGGGTCGTTACACTTTCCCTTGTCACTTAAACTCTTTTAAGTCCCACTCTTAGTCAATGCTTCCTAAGTTATATCCTTTGGCCTCCTTGGTGTGAGAACTTCTCAGGGTTCATTTGAGACCCTTGTTAACTCCGACACACTAATATTGGGTCCATTGATCCCTCCTCTGAACTATCTTTGTTAACCACCCTAGTGTGAGCACTGCCCTGGGTTCTTGAAGCACTTGGGAACTCTGACACACTAGGGCATTGGTTTTATATTCTCCACCCTGTCTTGTACTCCATGGGGTGAATCACTCAACCCTTGGATGCTCTATATCTATGAATATGTAACTTTGGGACTGTTGTGAACGAAGGTCTGGCCTGGCCAGGTGTATCCTTGGGCCTGCTATAGGCTCCCTATAGTTATTCTCCTATGTAATTTGTTATATTCATTTTGGGTCTTTAATAATTATTTTAATAACATTTTGGGGTATTAGTGAAATTCGGAAAGGGATTTTTATCTTATACTTGCAACAAATTGGGTAGAAATCCTACCTATAGGTTTCATAATGTGCTATTGTATGTTAACGTGTGTTAGATATCATGCCTATAGGTATATTATTATGTTCAGTCATTATATGTGACTTCCTTCCCTTAGTTTCAATACTTGGTTCAATTGTGTTCTGTTGTTAGAAACCATGCCTATAGGAAATTGTGTCATTCAATGTGCGTGCAAGATTCTGTTCACATGTTGCAGCTATTCACAAATTATAGAAATCATATCTATAGGATCTAAAATTGGATTAATTGTAGAAAGCATGCCTATAGGTCTAAATCCGTTTAATTATCATCTTGCCCTATTTTCAAACACTGCATTATTGTCATCACTACAAAACCTGCCTATAAGATCAAATAAGTGATTCTGAATATGCTTATGTGATTACCATTGTTTATTATCGCGTAAAACACCTAGACATCATGCCTATAGGTTTAATCCCTTTATGCTTAAAATCAGTCGGCAAACCATGTAGGTTTTGGAAAGTGTATTAAGGAAATGACTTTTGTGTATGACTATCTGCCCATTAACTCAATATCACATAGAGATCCTGCCTATAGGATTCTGCTACTTTAATTAATTAAAATTTGTCAATGTTAATCAGTTTGGCGTGAAATTGTTGTCTAAGTGCGGAGGTTAACTTGAGCCCTTACTTGTTTATATGTGAAAGTCCTAAATTTCTTTCTATGTCGCGTCGTATTTTCCCTTTTGAGCAACCTAAGTTAAAGTCTAGGACCACCCTAAAATAGAGGTCCAAATACCTCTTGGACCATAGGCATGGGACGGGTAGTGCACGCATAGAGTACGATTTAGAATTAACTAGTGCGCTTTAGGTAAACAACTTAAAGATAGTAATCGGGTAGCCAGAGATGATAGTCTATGCCTGCTGAATAATATGAGTAACACCCCCATCTTGAGGCAGTTACAAAATATCATTTATGTTGCACGGAGTGATCCTTTAGGTTAAAAAACATAGGACCCCCACCTCTATTTAAAGTCAATCATTTGTTATCCCAAATTCTTCCCATCTCTTCGACTAATTCATATAATTCGAGTTCGGATGGGACCCACCGTTGTCGACCTCGAGGAGTGCCTAACACCTTCTCCTCAAGGTAATTTGAGCCCTTACCTGATCTTTGGTGAAGCAACTGGTTAATCCAGAGTTATTTGCAAACAGGTGCCCTAACGCACCTCAATCCGCTAGGTGGCGACACTCTCTTTTATTACCCTTCCTTAAAAGAGTTGTCACGTGCCGAAACACGATTTCACGAGAAAAGGGGCGCGGCATCGTTCATAGGCTCTTGTCCACAGTAGGCTCGGTATATAACTTACTATCTGATCTGAGGTTGCCCAATAGGGGCCTACCCACCGATTATAGCTCGATGGTGGTGAAAATATTGTAATATTGTGTGTGTGTATATATATATATATATATATCCTCCTCTCTGTTGACTAGAAGGATACAATACTCAATTGAATATAAAGTCCTGATAAGAGAGAATACTGTAACTTATGAGACTAGGATAATGTATATAAATTCGGGTCTATGAACTTCTCTTTATGCCTCGTTATCAAACACATGTAATTACAAGATCATGCCAAAATGAAGTAAGGGCTTAGCCTTAACATACCTGAACCAATTCTCTTGACAATCCTTCCAACATACTTTGATTGCGACAAAACATGTAACGGCGGATGGAAGTAGGGGGAAATCCGTATTATTCTTGAGAAAGATTGCACTGTACTCCCTCATAATTATAAAATCTCACGTTTTGAATTGTTGAAGAACCTATGAAATCTTACGTTTTGAATGGTTGAAGAACCTATGAAATCTCACGTTTTGAATGGTTGAAGAACCTATGGAATCTCATGTTGCTCATGAAGTTATCTTGCTGAAGCTTTCTTTGGATATAATACCCTTCATTTTTTGAATTGGAGAATGAATCTTAGTCTTGGTAGTGTGGCCCCACCTTTCAAGACTTGTGTCACATTTATTCCTTGAAATTTGCCGCCTTTCACTCTTTACTAAGAGTCATTTAGATGGGAAGAGAGTGCTGCTACGTTTTTGGGGGGTTAAGTCATACAAAATCTTTGATTATCCAAAGATTTTAATTAAACTCCCACTAAAAATTATTAATTACCCAATCATCCACATAATTAAGAACTATCCCAACTTACTTAAAATACTACTCACTTTAAACATACCTTATACACCTTACTATCATGGTCATGTAGTACCTTGTATGGATAGCTTAGACCGTATTTTATCTCATAATGTCAAATTTCAACGAAAACTCATTTTCTTCGATTTGCTTACCCTCTCACCTTCACGAATTTACTTATCACTTGTTTAAAATAGCATAATGCTTATAGTCTCAAAATAATCTCATTCCCGAACTTACGTCGATCAACTTACGACCAAACTTTTACATATGAAAATGCAGGATGTAACATCTCATTTTCGAGCTTCCATCAATTTATTTATGGCATACTTTCACGTATGAAAACATGGGGTGTGACAGTTACACTAAGCCTTGAATCATCCTCCCAGTGTGGTTTTAATTTACTATATTTTATTTGTTCATTCTGACTTAATTTATCGCTTTGTATCAAATTCATCCGCGTATCCTTAAAACCACTTACAAATTTAATTGTTATCCGATTCTGAGGGTAAACAGTTTGGTACCCATCGTGGGGCTAAGGATAATAGTGTCTATTTGATACAAACTTCCACAACACACCCTATTTAACACTTGTTATTTGAAGTGTCTATAATTTCAGGTCAAAGTTTAAAATGTCGAACTCTCAGTCAGCCCCTCTAAATGTGGTTGTTGAGTCTAGTCACCATGGTGAGAACAACAACATAGCACCCGGTAGCGAGGTACCCCCTGTCGATCTCAGCAGAGTTCCAACCGTGGACTCGATCTACACTAGCTCGCATGTGGCTATCAATGCGAACTTGCCTATCGATCCTGAGAACAGCGTCCTCGGGGGAGTCTGATCGATTGCCCAAAATACACACGACGTTGAAGATCATGGGATCAACTTGAGGGTGATCTTCAAAATGCTACAGGCTCAACATGTAGCGATAGCCCAGCTGCAGAATTAGAGTCGCACCACGAGCAGAGTTGAACCTGAGCCATCCCGGGAAGTTACCCGTAGAAATGAACCGCTCACGAAAAGGGCGAATGAAGCTAAACTCGCGACTTACCTCAAGATCATAAAGATGCTCGAGGAGTTGACAAAACGGGTAAAATCGGGAGAAAAGAAAATCGAAGCCAATGACAAAAAGGTGGAAACCTACAATTCCAGGGTTGATCATATCCTAGGACCACCACCAATATTAAAGGGCCTATACTTCAAGAAGTTTGTTCAAAAACCTTTTCCTCTGAGCGCAACTCTGAAGTCAAACCCTAAGAAGTTCCACATGCTCGAGATTCATAAGTACAACAGAACAACTGACCTAAATGAGCATGTGACCTCCTACACGTGCACATCAAAGGGAACGACTTGGAGGATGATTAGATCGAGTTCCTCCTGCTGAAAATGTTTAAGGAAACTATTTCAAAAGGAGCTATGATATGGTATCACAATATACCCCTAATTCTATTGAATCGTTTGTTGTGCTTGGAGACTCCTTCTTGAAAGCACGCGGTGGGGCCATCAAGCCCGAGACCAGGAAGTCAGACCTTTTCAAAGTGAAATAGATAGATAATGAGATGCTCAAAGAATTCATGTCCCGATTTCAAATGGAACGGATGGACCTGCCTTCGGTCGCGGACGATTGGGAAATTTAGGACTTCACCCAAAGATTCAATGTTTGAAGCTCATTGGCTTCACAACAGTTGAAGCAAAATCTAATAGAATATCCGGCTGTGACTTGGGCCAACGTACATAACTGATATTAATCAAAAACTAGGGTCCAAGACAATCAGCTTGGGGTGAAAAGTGCAAAACACACGCCTAATTATGCTCGCTTTGAATATAGTAAAAATGGTGTGGAGGGTCAAAAACCATGCCATGGATCTCTGCCTTCCCGGAGGAGAAAATTCTTTACTCTTGAATATTGATGCTACCAAAAGAAACACCATATGGACCCAAATACCTAGACAAATTTCCAGAGATGAACTAGTTAAAATTCTTCCTGATTCCTGGATCACAAATTATGAAAAGCTAAGAGAACCAGAAGAATCTCTGCAATCATGTGAGCCAACTTTTACCAAAAGAAATGACAAAACCGTTTCCATAACCTTTGACCATTCCCACCACAAAATATCCAATAAAACCATCTTTTCTGGCCAAATGATCCAACCCAAAGACACAGACCCTGACCCTGAAAGGGAACCCTTCTGGAATATACAAACTATTATGGAAGAACATGACTGGTGTAAACATTTCGACAAAGACGGTAGAAGAGTTTGGTGGTTCAAATTCCCCTTTAGGGGACACTGCCCTTGGGATCTCGGTTGCCACTGCCAAGGCTGTTTGGAAGATCCAATTGGAGAATATGATGAACATCACCTGCGTCATTGGGAAAGATTTGGCCTCAACGAGACCAAACCAAAACCCAAGAAAAAGGGGAAAACTATTGAAAAGCAATTTTGAGCCAAATATAAAAATAAAGACCCTTCAATTGGCCCATTAAGCCATCCAGGTAAATATGAATTTCTTGTCAATTACAAACCCCAAGAATGACCAAAACTACCAGTAAAATTTACCTCAAGCTGGGAAGATAGTGAAACCACACTGAAACCCAAACCACGATCAGCTCGTAACCCAGAATCCAAAAGACCATCTGAACCGAAAACTCCATCAACCCTAAAGTTCACACAACCACAAATATTCATGTTGATCCCTTCAAGTTCCATTCATACCCAAGATTTTCCTTCACTTCAACCTTTTGAAAAAGAAGGTATCATCCATGCTCAAAAAATCCCCAAGAAAAATATAGTACTACTGATCACACCCAACTCTATTCCTGAAAAGGATAAGCGGTCACTGCAAATATAATCCGATCTAAAAATCCAGAGTCTAATCCCACAGAGAACTAAAGCTTCACCATAATTGTTCAATATCTCTAAGAAGACAAGCTCGAATAAATTTCTAAGTTATAAAGATTAA
>ML393886.1:0-24867 GCA_005239525.1 Nicotiana knightiana
ACGGAGGGAAATTTAGGTCGTGACAAGTTGGTATCAGAGCTCTAGGTTCATAGGTGCTACGAGACATACGCGAGTTTAGTAGAGTCTTGCAGATCGGTACATAGACGTCTGTACTTATCTTCAAGAGGCTACGGAACTATTAGGACAATTTCACTTCCTTCATTCCTATCGTGCGAGTTTATTGATCTTGAAGTTTGAAATTATCGTTCCATTCTCTCACCGATGGTGAGAACATGAACACCGGTTCTTGATGATGTTACGCCGAATAAAATTTCGCAAGGGTCAGAGACAAAGGCCAACGAGGAGCACGTGTCGCAGTTAAGATGCCTACCAGAGCAGCCGCGGAGAAGTCGCCAGTAGTTCTAGTTGAGAGACAGGTACTGGGGGTACCTGTTGCTACCCCGGACTTCAAGAGACCTGAGCGCAGTTTTGAGTATAAGTGGTACATTGACTCAGGCAGGGTTGATTCTAGTGCACCAGTTGCTTCACAGATAAGGGGAGGAGTTCAGACTCCCACCGTCTACACTCCAGAGAAGCGAGATCATATTGGTCAGGTACCAGTTGTCATGACAGCACGACATCTGGTTTCAGTTCAGCCATGGTTAGGGTAGCTACATCGGGGGAAGAATACCTTGGACTTGAGAGGTACAAAAAGTATCACCCTTCTATCTTTCAGTGGATTGGCGGCAGATGGTGCCCAGGGTTCCCTGGAGGAGTGTCACTAATATTCTTCGTGCTTCGGGTATTGTGGATACGAGCCGGATTGCTTTTGTCACATCTCAGGTTCAGAGTAGTGGGTTGATCAGAGGTGGCGGTATATGAGTTCGGGTAACCGGGCCGAGTAAGCTTCACTAGCATGGATTCAGTCTTTCGGAGATGCTTTGAGAGAGGCTGCACCTCAGTTCCTTCAGGATGCACGGCGCGCGGAGTTTGGGCAGTTGTGTCAGGGTGCTATGTCACTATTGGAGTATGCCGTTAGATTTAGCGAGTGGGCCAGATATGCACCTCGTTTGGTTGCTTCAATTAAGATATGAGTCCGTAGAGTTTTTGAGAGATTCATACATAATATTCTGTTCAGTGGGACTCGATAGTTAGAGTAGGATGCCTCGTTTCAGCAGGTAGTGGGGATCGCTCGCCGGTTAGAGAGCATATGGGACCGAGAGTGAGAGGACAGACAAGATCAAGGAGATAGACTAGGGAGGCAATGAGGCCTCGTAGATCGGAGGAATCTACTGGTCCGTATTATGGAGGCAAGGTACGATACGGTAGAAGTTTTGTGGGTCAACCAGTTCAGTTTACATTACCAGCTTCGCATGGGATTTCAGGTACTCATGGGTCCTAGAGGATTCGTATTGTGTGTTTTTCCACAGCCATGTCGGCATCGAGATTGTTTTCAGTGTGGAGATGTTATCCACAGGGTGAGAGATTGTTCCAGGATTCAGGTAGGTGTGTGGTAGCAGGGTATACAGGTGAGTAGAGGGCGCCTAAGAGGGGGAGACCCATCCCATTGATGTGTTTCATATAATAGGGAGGAGGCGGTTTTGCCAGGTATTATCACTCAGGTATGTTTTGATGTGTTACAGAGAGGCACCGGTTGTATCTCATTATAGTTCTGTTTTTCAGGACTAGTCTCCCTTATTTGTTGTTTCATTTATGAGTGAGTTTCATGTTTTGCACTCCATTTTTTTGTGTTTGCTCCTGTTGGGAGATTCTGAGTAGTAGCTCGTGTCTATAATTGTTTTATTCATTCTTGATAGTAGTGAAACCGGCAGTGAGTCCATGTTGTTCTTCGTGGTAAGCTTTATGTGATTTTCCTGAGTATTTTGTTTACGAGTTGTGATTTGATACTCCATCGAGATGTGAGATCAGCTAGCGTTATGATTTTATCAGCTAAGATGAACTAGTGGAGGAATTTCAATTGGTGTGATATATTTTCGATATGTGATTCAGAGTTGAGGACGAGATCCTCGTGATATTTGTGATTCGATATGTTTGGACCAGGTTGAGTACCGCAGTGGAAATTTTATCAGGATGGTATCCTTGTGATTTGTTCATATTCTTTGCTTCTTCCTTGTTATATTGCTTTTGGTAAGTCGGTATTGATAGAGAGTTGTGACTATGGGCTTGTTTGATAGTTCCTTTATATGTTTCTATTTTCATATTCAGTCATTTCGATATGTATTTCTTTAGTTTAGTTTGCGGGATGAGTGCCCAGTGGTGACAGTTGTGGCTGGTGACTCGAGTGTTTAATAATGAAGTCTTAATGTTCATTGCATCATTATCAGTGTTATGGGGTTTGGAAACAGAGTTCTTTCAGATGTGGGGCTAATTGCCAATGTCGAGTTGATTTCGGGCAGCTATTGTGATCAAAAGTGTTATATGAGCCTATGTGTGATGTACTATGTTGTGTGGTCGTGCCTTGTGGGTGTAGTCATGAGTTGATGCAGCTGATTGAGGCTAATGTCGGATATGGATTTAGAATCGGGTCTTTTGTAAATGAGTAGAGGGTGAGAAGTAGAGGTATGGGGCTTATCGGTGGTGATGTGAAGCATATACTGCGGTTGTGATTGTTTCATCGGGCTTATGTGGGTTGGGGTGACGTGGGATCACCCGCGGCAATGTGTTGGAAGTATACCATCAGTGATTGGATGAGTTCAAGGTGAATCTTGGCACGTTCGAGGACAAATGTTTGTTTAAGAGGGGGAGATTGTGATGACCCAAAAGGTCATCCCGTATATTTCTAGCTAATTCTATGTTCCGAGGTCGTGAAAACCTTCTTCTATCTCACCTCGATTTGCGGGCACATCCCGGGCGTGTAGCCGGAAGCGTTTATGTGAAAAATTGATAAAAATGATAATTTTGTATTAGAAATTTGAATAAAGTTGACTTCGGACAACATTTTTGGTAAACGGGCCCGGACCCGTGATTTGACGGTCCCGGAGGGTCCGTAGGAAAACATAGGACTTGGGCGTATGCCTGGAATCAAATTCCGAGGTCCCAAGTCCGAGAAATGACTTTTTAAAAGAAATTATTTTTTTAAAATAAAAGAGGTTTTTGAAAATGAATTTATATCTGAAACTTGTGGTATCGGACTCGTATTATGGTTCCGGAGCCCGGTATAGGTTCGACATAATATTTGTGCCATATCTGTGAAGTTTGGTAAGAAACGGACTTCATTAGATGTGATTTGGACCGTAAATGCAAAATTTAAGGTTTAAATAAGTTTTGAGGAATTTCATCGATTTTTGGTTTAATTCATCGTTTTAGTGTTGTTTTATGTGTTTTGAAACCTCGAGCGAGTCAGTGTTAGGTTACATGACTTGTGTGTGTGGTTGGACGGGGTCCCGGAGGGCCTCGGGTGCATTTCGCATGGGCTTCAGACCATTTCCTTCCATTTTTTAACTGCTGTTTCTGGTGTCTGTTGCCCTCTTTCGCGATCGCGTAGCCCAAGCCACGATCGCGTAGTGTTCTGTTTGCCCCGCCCATTTTTCCTTCATCATGATCGCAGTGATTCTTTCGCGATCGCGATATGTCCCTGCTAGTCGCCCAAACTTTGTTCTTCGCGTTCGCATTCTTCAGTACGCGATCGCATAGCTTCCTGTTCTCCTCCTCCGCGTTCGCGAACTCCTTGCCGCGTTCGCGATGAACAACCTGTGCAGCTTTCCTGTTTCTTCTTTGCGATCGCAAACCATGTTCCGCAATCGCGATTCATTTAACGTCTGGGCAGAATATAAGTTTTCCAAAGTCGTGGTTTCACCATTCTTAACATATTTTGACTTCTACAGCTCGGGTTTTGGCGATTCTTTGAGGGTTTTTCACACAAATCTAATGGGTAAGTGTTCTTCCACTAGAATTAATTATATTTCATGAATTAGTTCTTGTTTTCATCATTTAAATTGTGTTTTGGGTTGAGGAAGTTGTGGGTTTTGAAAGAAAACTTCAAAAATGAAAATTCATGATTTGAAAGACCAAACGTTATCGGAATTGGATAAATTTTAGTATGGGTGAACTCGTATCGGAATGGGTAATCGAAATTTGTAAAATTTGTTGGGTTTCAAGGTGCGGGCCCGGGGGTCGACTTTTGGGTCGATTTTTAGTATGTTGTAAAGATTGAAACTTTATTGTTCGGGATAGTACCTTATACGTTTTATGTGTATTTTGAAGTTGTTTTAGTTGATTTTGAGCCGTCCGGAGGTCTTTTCGCCCGAGAAGTCTATTTTTGAGTACCGGGTTGTCGTCTTTGAGGTAAGTATCTTGCCTAACCTTGTGTGGGGGGAACTACCCCTTAGGATAGAGTCTTCCTTGTTGATTGTAGTCCGAGTATGCAAG
Source organism: Nicotiana knightiana (assembly GCA_005239525.1). Taxonomy (NCBI): domain Eukaryota; kingdom Viridiplantae; phylum Streptophyta; class Magnoliopsida; order Solanales; family Solanaceae; genus Nicotiana; species Nicotiana knightiana. The sequence goes on from ML393886.1 coordinate 4,330, forward strand.
GTGACAAGTGTGTACTCGAACTTATTTGCAATTAGATTGGCCTTTTAGGATTCGTAGGTTCTTAATATTACCGTGCAAGATTTGTAACTGTTACATTTGAATCCTTGGTTGTTAATTTCATCCCTTCCTGTTTAAATTAGAATTATTTATTTTAGGATTCCTTCGTTGGCTATTTGACCTTACTTGACTTAAATAAATATTCTACTTCTCTCATCTTCATGCTATATTTTCTCCCTAGCTTGCCTAATTGACTATAAGTAGTGTCATCTAGCCTTATAGTTGAATAGCCGTAGTTGGAACATCTATTCGTTGGAGTCAAGCATGCCTGTCAGTCTTACATTGTGATTTATATGACTATTCCCTTAAGTTCTACTTAGGTCTAATTGTTAGACATTTATGTTATTGGTATTTCCTTGATGTTGCCTATTACTGGGCCTTTGTTGAAGTTGAGTTTATTCCGTGAAGTTAACTGTTTAGGTGAGATTGGTTACAGCTGTTTCCCTTGTCGGGATTGTGTGGTTTCTCTTATTATTCCGTTGTTGATGATGTTTTTTGCCTTGTTGACTCCCTTGCAGGGATGTTATGGTTTCTATTACTGTTTATGTTGTTAATGATATTTTTTGTATTGTTGACTCTCTTGCCGGGATGTTGTGATTTATGGTTCATATTGTTGATGTTCCTTGCAAAATTTTTGTTCTTGATATTGTTTGGGTTAGGAAGAGTGTAAAGCACGAAGGGTGATGCCGTGTATTTATTTGTTGCATTGTGAGGAAGAATGTAAAGCACGGAGGGTGATGCCATGTATTTACTTATTGAATTGTGAGGATGAGAGTGTAAAAGCACGAAGGATGATGTCGTGCCATGATATGATATTTAAAATCACGAAGGATAATGTCATGTCGTTTTATTTATTTATTGCATTGTGAGGATGAGAGTAAAATCACGAAGAGTGATGCCGTGCAGTTGTTTTGGTGAGGATGAGAGTAAAGCACGAAGGGTGATGTCGTGCACTTATTTTGGTGAGGATGAGAGTAAAGCACGAAGGGTGATGTCGTGCACTTGTTTTTGTGAGGATGAGAGTAAAATCACGAAGGGTGATGCTGTGCACTTGTCTTTGCATTTTATTCTGTTGTTCTAAATTTGGATATTCCTAGTGATCTCTTACTGCATTTATTGGCAAGATTTGATATTCCTCCTGTACTGCATGTCAATTTCTGTGTTACGGACTGAGTTTCGGTAGATAAATCTTGAGGTGATTTTGATCAAGGGATTTTATTGAAAGGTATTATTGAAAAAGCAATGGTTTCGAAATTATTATATTTGAATGACTTTTACATCGAAGGTATATTTGAAAAGCACTAGTCTTGCCTAAAATGATATTCGGAAGTCATTTATTGGGAAAGCATCTTTGGGAAGTATCGTATTTTGAAAGAAAAACTATGTTTTACGTAATTCTCTCTACTAAATATATTTATATCTACTTTCGGAGAAAGTATGTTTTCAAAGGAAACTCTTCCATACAAAAATGATTTTATTTGCAAGAGGTTTTTCATATGAACTGCTGTTTAAAGATTTCTACCAGTTACGGATTTTAATGGCTAAGGCCCGATGTGAACAAACCGACGTGGAGTTGAGTTATTGGTGTCCTCTACTGTATTGTGTTTCCTATCGATTCGGCTTGTTTTGCTGTCCATCTTTATGTGTATTTTTGTGCTGTTTCGCGATTGTTTTCTGTAATTTCCTTCCGCTTTATATTTTCATTGTCGTAAATTATTCCGTGAAACCTCAGATAGATGTAAGTTCGGTCATTTTTATATTCACGTTATTTATTTTGTAGACCAGTTGTGTCTTGATTAGTCCTCGTCACTACTCCACCGAGGTTAGTCTTGATACTTACTGGGCACCGCTGTGGTGTGCTCATACTACACTTCTGCACATTATTGTGTGCAGATCCAGGTATATATTGTAGTAGTTGTGTGGATGTTTGCCGAGGAGACTCAAGGTAACCTGCTGCTGCGTTCGCAGGCATCGAAGTCACCTTCTTTGTATTTATTATTCATACAATGTTGTATTTATTTCCAAACAGATGTACTTAGAAGTTGTAGAAGATTCGTAGAGCTTATGACCTGTGTTACCGATTTTGGGAAAGCTTGTACATTCTGTTGAGATTCTATATCGAGACTGTTAGTTTTCCTTTTATTATTGTTGCTATTCAGTAACTGTTAGGCTTACCTAGTCCCTAAGACTAGGTGCCATCACGATACCCAACGGAGGGAAATTTGGGTCGTGACGGGACTAGGTCCACAAAGAAATCAAAGAAGGCTCAAGTTGATGATGATGAATGGAGTGGTGATGAAGCAGAGGAGTTTGGTGGAGAGACAGTCAAATTGATAAAATTTGGGAAGCGAACGATACTGAAGGGAAGGTTGCTAAAGGATCTTGAGGAATCCGGCATGATTTACCTTGTGGACACTCTGGACGTACAGGGCTGGAAAGACATGGTCCTTCAACTAGAAGGCAGGCTGGCCAGGAGTGAGATTGTCGAGTTCATGGCAAATGCAGAAGTCAAGGATGGAAGGGTATAAAGTCAGGTAAAGGAGGTTAAGATCTCTTTTGATTCCAAAGAGCTGGGTGAGATTCTTGGATTCCTGCTGAGGGATATGATGATTATACAAGGCAGAGGTGGCCCAGCTTGGTTGGCCTTCCTTCTTCACTGCAAATCACCAGGAGGTTCAGTGATAATGCTGAAGAAGTGGAACCAAGGGTTGTGTTCAAAAGCGAGATGACACCTCAACACAAAGTGGTTTTTGAGTTTGTCAATAAATGCATACTGCCCAGGCAAGAGAGGAGGCACATAGCAAACTATGTGGATTTAACTCTCATGGAGTGCCTAGACAGTGGAAGGCAAATCAACTGTCCCTCTTTCATTATTCAGTTGTTGGACAGGGTGGTAAATGGATCCAAGGATCATTCTATGCCATATAGGTTCATCCTAACGACTGTGCTGGCTCACTTCAAAGTGCCCATGAAGAAAGTAGAAATGGCCACTGTCAAGGACCATTTTGGGAAGAACACGCTTCTGACATGTGACTATGTTGTGAATGTTCCTGACGATGAACCTGGTTCATCAAGGAAAACGCCTGTGAATAGAAAGGTCAGGGCACTTGTGCATGAAGGTGGGGTTAAGGATGCTGAAATCCTTCGCCTGAAGACCCACCTTACAGAGGTTGAGGTTGATCAGGATGCTCTCAGATCTGAACTGGAAAATGAAAAGGAGAAGAATGCAGCGATTCTTCAACAAATGATCTCTCTTCACTAAGAAAAGAACCCAACCTCCACCCCTTCCTAGCCTTAGGTGTCCATTGCCGTCCTTCACCCCTCTATGAACCAGTTCGGGATTTTTTTTGCTATCTTTTGCTCAGGATTGTAACTGCTTTTAGTTCTTTATGTGTTTAGTGCCTGAACAATGCTCTTATCAATGAATTGTGCTATTTTTGCTCTTACCCATTTTGTCTCACTTTCCTTGATAGTTTACATCCTTGGTTTGCTATTGATGATTAATCCATGTTTGCACTTGCAGTTGCCTCAGTGGCCATGAGTAATTATTATAAATCTGGTAATTCTAACACTTTGCAACTTTTCGATGATGCCAAAAGGGGAAAGATGTGCTATATTGAAAAATGTGATATTTATAACCTAATGAACCCGGTTCTTTATGATAAATTCTTAATACTATAAAAAGTGTCGATGTTGGATTAAAGTGATTACAAGCATAAGCACAGAATTTGCCATCATCAAAAAGGGAGAATTTGTTGGATCAAGAAGCTGAATGATTTTGAAGATTGACAAATGAACTCAGAGTTGAACCAGGTCCATCTCTGGAGACATAGACATGCAAAGTTAATGGCTCGTGAGGTGATCACAAACAGGAGATAAGCACAATCAGTGATCTGAAGATATATCTCCTGATCGAAAAGGTTGCAAATTGATAGGGAGATGTACACCTTATTCAGTAAGGACATAATCAAGATAGAAGAGGATCTAGGGACTTGTGAACAACTAGAACTCTTCCATCAAGGAAGATTTGCATCCGAATTGGAAGAGTTGTATCCGAATTCTAGTATATCTCCTTTTCTACTGATCCTATATATTGTCAAGTGTTCTTATTGAATAGGGGCATACAAACATAGAAGCAAAACAAGAATTGAGAACAAAATTACCAAAGCAATTTTGTAAGCAGTTCGTGTGAGAATTTCTTGTGCGACTCTGAAGCTACTTGAACCAGCTAGAAGAACCAGTTCCATCTGTTGTCTTTTAGTCTAGTTTATTTGTAGTAGGTGATTACAAAGTGTATCTTTCAGCTTTATCTAGAAGCATTTGTAATAGGTACTGAGTATTCAAGTTAGAGTTAACTTGAAGGTTGTCGCAAANCTTTTCCACAAGGGGATTAGAGTTAGTCTTTAGGTTTACAAAAGAGTTTATTTTGTAAATGTTGTTTGGCTCATTGATTTAGTGAAGAGTTTGGGAAAATCCTACTGGGAAGTAGGTCGTGGTTTTTTCACCTTTTGAGCCAGGTGTTTTCCACATAAAATTGTTGTGTTCCTTTATTTTCTGCAATTATTATTCCACAAACTGTAGGAGTTGGAACACATAGAAGAACCTGGTCTTTCTATAACTATTTCACGCGAAAATTGGTCACCACACAAATCATCCCCCTCTTGTGTGGTATTGACATAGATAAATAACATATGGTAATGGGTAATCAAGGCAATTAATGCCAGAATTAAGTAGGAAAATCGTTATAATTGTGTACCCTTATATAAGGACGTGATCCTCATTTGTAATCTGAATTTTGATCAATATATGCAATTATTCTTTTACTATGTTCAAAAAGTTCAAACCGCAATTCTGGTAGAGATTGTCGATCTAATTTTAGTTTTCTTTCCTTGTCTATTATTTTCATTATTCCCTTTATTCTTCAGGATACCAAGAAACTGAAGTAATTTTGGTTATAAGTAACCCCAATTCTTCTTGATATTGACTTTGACCGAGAAATCTATTTTTGGGTTAAACAAGTTGGTTTTGTTACCATAAATCTGATAATCTGCTCACTTTCCAAACATTATTTTTAGCAACAAAATATGTCTATTGCTAACGAGAACAATCAACTGAATCAACAAGGTGGAAGTCCACCACATCACACATCCACGGCTACTCCTCAGCATTCACGTGAAAGTTCACCTGAAAGGTCAGCTTCATGCATTGATGGACAACATGGAGGTAACCTGACCATTGAGCAGGGTGCTTTGAAGCAATTGATTGCAAAACTCGTGAACGAAGTGCTGCATGCTTTTGTTAGAGGATTACCAAATTCACCACAACCTCCACCACAAATTAATACAACAACATTGGAGAATCTGCATTCAGGCTCGATAACTCTGGAAGTGGAGAAATGCCCAATGAATCTCGCAATGGAGGGTCAGGTATACCAAATAATTCCAGTTTACAAAGTTTAGTACTAACGTTGCAGAAACAGTTGAAGGAGAAAAATGAACGTATAGAACAAATACATGGCGTGCCTTCTGTGATCAAAGGTGCGGATATTGACAAATATTCACAACAACCCTGTAAGCCAAGTGCAGAACCTTTGCCAATTTCCAAAAAATTTATAATGCCTGATATTCCTAAATATGACGGAACATCCGAACCATGGGATCACGTTACTGCGTTCACTACAGGCATGAAAGGCAATGATTTAACCAAGCATAAGATTGAATCGGTTTTGGTTAAGATATTAAACGAAACTCTCACAAAATGGGCATTAACATGGTACTCTCTTACCTGAAAAGATTGAATCGGTTTTGGTTAAGATATTAAACGAAACTCTCACAAAATGGGCATTAACATGGTACTCTCTTACCTGAAAACTCTATTTATTTTTTTGTTGAGCTTGCAAATTCATTTATAAAGGCGCATTCGGGGGCTCAGAATGTTGAAAAAATGATGGAGGATATCTTCAAAGTTAAGCAAGGGAGTACAAAATTGCTCACAGAATTCGTAGATAGATTCCAACGTGAGAAAATGATGCTGTCGCGAGTAGCTGATAACTGAGTGGCTATGGCATTTGCGAGCAACTTGAACGAGTAAAGCTCAAAATCCACTAGGAGGTTGAAAGAAACTTTGCGGGAGTTTCCTGCAACAACTTGCAACGATGTGTACAATCGATACAGTACAAGAACCCAGGGCAATGCTCACACTAGAGAGATTGATAACACATTCCTATAAGATGGTCTGTAGCAAGCAAAGCAGAACATAAAAGAACCAAGCATTAAGTCTATAGGCATGGCTTCCCGTTTAAGATGACTAAACATAATAAGGCACCTATAAGCACGATTTCTAACACATCACATATAATAACACATTGTTGGACCTATAGGCAGGATTTCTACCCAACTTTATTGTAAAATGTAAAATAAGAACCCCTTCCCATTTTTACTAACATCCCAGAATTATTATTACAAATAATTATTATATACTAGAATATAATAAATTACAAAGTAAGTATAACTATAGGGAGCCTACAGCAGACCCAAATGCACCTGGACAGGTCAGGCCTTTAACTCACAATAGCTCCAAAATCCATGTTCATAGATACAACATAACCAGTTGTTGAGTGATTCACCCATATATCAAGTTTGAGCATACAGAACCCAAATCCCTAGTGTGTCAGGGTTCCCAAAGGCTTCAAGAACCCAAGGCAATGCTCACACTAGAGAGATTGATCATAAACAGTTCAAGGAAAGACTAGGGACCAGGTCCTAGTGTGTTAGAGTTCACAAGGGTCTCACATGATCCCTGAGCAGTGCTCACACCAGGGAGGCCAAAGGACAGAACCTAAATAAGCAGACATTTCTTGAACTTAAGCAAAATTAGTCAAGTTTTAGGAATTAAACGCAATCACATGCTAATAAGGCAAGTTCATAAGCAGATTCATAGTGATAACAGGGAGTCCAGATTAGACTAAGTACATGAACTAGTGTCATAGGAAGGAATCACATTAATTTACAATAGGTTAGGACATGTTAAAAATTGATTGAGGCAGTTACTAGAGGTGTCATAATAAGAACAAAATCAAACAGGCCACATTATAACAAGTTTAACAAACAGACTTATAAATATGTTAATGCACACATCTATACATGGTTGACCAGTCCACAAGAAAAGGTATGAGAGTATGTTTATAAACAGGTTCATAACAAACTCAACTTAAAAATATAGTCATCAATAACCTAGATTTTAAGTAGAATCTCATTAATCAACTCAAAATAGGTTCAAACATGTCTCAAACTACAAGTAATAGGATTTAGGATAACATAATCTAGTTGAAATAGCACATTGAGCAAATAACCATAATGAAATGGCAGAGGGTCTAATAACTCACCAGTTGAGATGAAACAGGGAAGAAAGGGAACCAACAATGTGGTAAATATCACCAAACAGAAGCAAGAACTTGGAGATTTCTGGCCTTGGTTTTCAGCCGGCTAGGAATCAGAACACAGAATGAGATTATTCAAGAGTGGAAGCACACTATTTTAGTTATAGTAGTGAAAGATTTTCAAACTCAGAACTTAAAAAAAACATCCATCAAAGGGGAGTGGGGAGGGCTTTAAATAGAAAACTAAACACATAATATGAAAAATAATTAATTCAGGCATCAAAACCAGTAAGGAAAGGTAAATTCCAAACCCTAACTTTAGGTAAATCACACAAAATCGGCAGAGAAATAAGGACAAAATAATCACACACTGCGTAAAAATGAACGTGGACGGGAAATTACTCAAGATAAATACAGAATCGAACCAGATTTGGTTCGATTAAAAGATATGAAACCCTAATTGTAGGAAGTAAAAAGAATCAACAAAAATAGGCGGATTCACGCATAATAGGGTGAATATAGATGAAATAATTCTAAAAATCAAATCTTGAACCAGCTTTGGTTCGAATCAAAAGAGAATCTGAAACCCTAACCTTAGGGAATCAACAAGATACGAACAAATCGGGCTTACACGATGCAAATAAAAGTGTTTGACCTTAATATTGTCCAGATTCAATAGGTGAAGGTCGATTAGGATAGAATCAAGATGGGGTACTTGCCATGCTTGGGCAAGTACTAAGTTATTCCATAAAATAACACCAAATAAAGGAAATATCTCGAGATGGTAGGTAAATGGGAAGAAAATCCAATTATAGACGGGATTTAGGGGGATTTTAGTGAGGCGGCGGGATTAGGGTTCATCAGAGGAGGGAAATAGAGGCGGCGGTTTTTGGGAAATGAGGGTTAGGGTAGAGAGGAGGGGCTATATGGAAAGTGAGGGGTCGTTTATGAGACGTTGATCATTTGTGATCAACGACTGAGATTTAGGCAGGGGTTGGGTCGGTTTATTAAGTGGGTAAGGGTATTGGGCTTAGGTAATTGGGCTGGTTTGGGTAGCTTAGGTCCGGAAATGTAATTGAAAATTGGGGCCAGATTTTAAATACCTAATTTATTAAAATAATTTATAAAAAATAATAAATAAATAACAAAAATATCATTTGTGCATAAAAAATTATTTAAAACAATTATTTAACACTATAAAATATAAAATATTATTTTTTGCAAAATAAAGTAATTATAAGCATGTATGGGCTATTATTGCAAAATGTGCAATTTAGCCTTTAAAATGCAAGTGTAATTATAACAAATTTACTAAAAATATTAAAAACCTAATATGAGTGTAAATGATAAGTTTAGATGATACCATCATCATAAAAAAAATTGTAAGGTAATTAATAGATATTTATATATAATAGAATGCAGAAATAAATTGATTTAAAGCCTTTAAAACTTATAGAAAATTATGAAAAATACTTGCATATGATTGTAGATCAAATGGTGATGCATATGCACTATTATGTTTGATGACGAAGATGCATATGGCTTGATGATTCCTCACAATGATGTGCTGGTAATATCTTTACTTGTACATGATACTAATGTAAAACGAGTTTTGATTGACCAAGGGAGCTCACTAAATATAATTTTACTAAGGGTGATAAATGAAATGTAAGATAATGATAAGGTCGTATCAAAGGTGCGGTCTTTGTCTGGATTTGATAATTCAAGCATCGTTATGAAAGCAGAAGTTGTACTGGCTACGTTTGCAGAAGGAGTCATCAAATATACGAAGTTATAGGTAATAGACATGGACAAGGCCTATAATATAATCTTGGTAAGGCCATGGATTCATGATATGGATTTTGTCCCATCCACGTTGCATCAAGTTATCAAATCCCTTCACAGTAGGGGATACGACAAATTAGGGAAGATTAACATGCTTCACGGAGCATTAATTCAGCGCTAATTGCAAATACAATAGCCAATGATGCAGACGCAAATAGAAATTAAAGAATTCAGCTGGGGATGCTTCTATCCATGCCTTAACTAAAATCGCACAAGGTCAAACTGATGTTGATTCAAGACCTGATGTGATTCAAGAGCCAGAGGAAAACGAGAACATAAAACAACCACGGAGGAGCTTGAAGTTGTGATATTTTTTGCCCACTGGCCAGATAGAAAAGCTTACATTGGAGAAAATTTGAGCCCAGAAATGAAAGGTAAATTAATTGAATTTTTACGTGCTAACAAATATTGTTTTGATTGGTCGCATTCAGATATGACAGGTATACCACCAGAGGTAATGACCCATAATGAGGATCCGTTACACCCACCTGTCAAGCAAAAGAAAAGAAAGCAAGGGGCCTTTAAAAATCAAGTGATCCAGGATGAGATACAAAAATTTCTGGAAATTGGTTCAATACGAGAAGTAAAGTTCCTTGACTGGTTAGCTAATACTGTTGTGGTTCCAAAAAAGAATGAAAAATGACGAGTCTGTGTAGATTATACTGATTTAAATAAGGCTTGTCCTAAAGATTCATTTTCTTTACTACACATAGATCAATTAATTATTTCATCCGCAGGTCATGAGCTTTTAAGTTTTTAGATGCTTATTATGGTTAAAATTAGATAAAAATGGATCCTTTAGATTAGGAAAATCCTCATTTATCACACACATGGGGGTTTATTGCTATAGTCATGCCATTTGGTTTGAAAAATGATGGAGCCACATGTCAAAGATTGATGCCCAAAATATTTCAAGAACACATAGAAAAAATTATGGAGGTCTATGTAGACGATATGTTGGTCAAATCAACACAGACATGGGATCGTTATCAACATTTGGTTGAGACCTTTGAAATTCCCTACAAGTACAACTTGAAGTTGAATCCGAAAAAGTGCACTTTTGGCGTAGCTTCAACCAAATTTTAAGGTTTTCTTTGTTTCTAACAAAGGTATTGAAGTAAATCCCACACAGATCAAAGCTATTTGAGAAATACCATATGTACTCTCGAGCAAGAAAGAAGTACACAGATTAACGGGCAGTATTGAAAAAGCAAAATCAGCTCAAATGGACTGGCGATTGTCAACAAGCTCCGAAGGACTTCAAGGCGTATCTATCAAATTCATCTCCGTTAGCAAAACCAAAAGACGGGGAGATATTACTTATCTACCATGCTGTGTCAGAAGTAGCGATAAGCGCCGTATTGGTACATGAAGACAAAGGTAAATAATCTCTGATTTATTATGTTAGTAAGTCTTTACTAGATGCTCAGACACAATATTCTCACATAGTAAAACTTGTTTTAGCTTTAATTATGGCATCTAGGAAGTTACGACCTTACTTTCAATGTCATCATATTTATGTTACAACTGCTTTTCCACTAACGGTTCCTCAAATGTTAAAGGAGCTATTTGGGGATTATTTAACAATGAGGCAAAGTATAAAGTTGTGATTACAGGCTGGAAACTCGCACGAGAGCTTGGTATTGAACAAATCGTGATAAAAAGTGACTTGCAACCGGTCAATCAAATGCAGGGTACTTACGTGGCAAGAGAGACATGAATGTAGTAGTACCCCGAAAAGGTACGAGAATTGCTTAGGTAGTTCCAGACATGGAAAGCTGTACAAATACCCAAGGAGAAAAATGCATAAGCAGATGCATTGGCAAATCTTACATCTGTCGCTGATGCAACAAATGCATAAAATGTTGTTGTGGTACATTTATTTCATTCAGCCCTCGACCAAACCACGAGTGATGTGAATTTCAATAATTTAACTTGGGATTGGAGAAACGAATTTGTGCTGGGCGTACGCCTCTTGAGACTTTCGCCCCACCCCATCGCCCCACCCCGAAAACGCCTTTTAAACACTGATTTAAACCCTGCAATATATCTTAATTACTCTCATAATATTTTTGCATGATCACGCTCAAAAGTGTATAACAGAGATCAGTTAGCGTATCTATTATATTGTTTCCAAATACATTAAACTGAAATTAGAGTGGTACTCGTTCTTAGCAGGAATTGCTTTCTTGTTTGAAATATAGAAATATAGCAAACAACATATATAGAGTTTCCTTCAATTTTCTTATCCATTTGCTATATAATAAGATCGGGAGTTTGTTGCGACAACGACAAATATCATATGAAAGTAAATCCTTTTAAAATCTTATAATAACGAGCTAACTTTTTTTTTTTCTTTTTCTTTTTTTACATTTATATCAACGAGTTCTAATTCAAGCATCAACACAAATTTATTTATTCCGAACTGATGTCAATGTGATCGCTTTACCAGCTAAACTAATGTTTCTGAAAAAAAAACATTAGTTATAGAATAGTATTAGAGTTAATTTGTGGAGCAGATTCACAAATAAAAATACTGCAAAATGAGAAGAAAGTCAAACCTCTATTTAGAGATTAAGAAAACTATCCTAATGAGTTGAATATGACATATTGGCTATGAACTAAGAAATTTTACACGTATTGGCAACCCAACTAATAAAACAAATTGACCAACTCAATCTCCAAGAGGGAATTGTTTTTCAGTACCATGACACAAGATATTCTACAGTTTAAATGAAAAATCAGAAATTACAATTTCGATTTTATTTGTTGCAGAAAATAAAGGGCAGCCCGGTGAACCAATCTCCCGCTATGCACGGGGTCCGAGAGGAAGGGGCGGAGCACTAAGGACTATTGTGCATAATCTGATCCTGCATTTATGAAAAAAGTTGTTTCTACGGCTCGAACGTGTGACCTCCTGGTCACATGACAACAATATTTGTTGTAGAAAGAACAAAGAATAAAGAGGAATCTGGTTTTTAATTAATTTATGCATAATACTTGTAATGATTTCTATGAGCAGTACTATTTTACTCTCATTCAAAACTAAGGAGATTGTTAGTGCAACGCGATGCGCGACACAAAGAGTCATGTTCCAAAGTGAAAAGCAGTTAATTAAGTCAATTTCCAAGGAATGTTGATATATTAACACATATAAAAACTGTTTCTTTTCTATTCTTTTTTCCTCATTTTTTTCTACTTATAGGCAACTAATGGTAAATAATTAAAGGGAAAAAAAGACATCAAGCTACATATATTCAAATAAGGTGGTAGGTGTGGAATTCATCAAAGGTCAAACAAGCTCAAGAATACTTCAGCTATACAGTTGGTGTTACAGGCTAGCATGTTTTTCCAATTTTGTTACATAGGAGTGGTTCCTTCAATTAATTTCTTAAACTATAAATACTCCAATGTGTTCATAAATTATATCCATCACTTAAGGGAAAGCCAATTTCTAGCCTTAAAAAAATGGATTCCAAGAGCTTCAACCTTTCTGTTTTAGCACTTTTAGCTTGCCTGATTTTATCTTTTTCAGTACCATCTCTTGCCTATGGGAGAAAAACAACATGGCCACCACTTAAAGTTGGTTTCTATAGATATAGTTGTCCCGCTGCTGAAGCCATTGTGAAAAATGTTGTATACAAAGCTGTATCGCGTAATCCAGGCATTGCTGCTGGCCTTATTAGGCTACATTTTCATGACTGCTTCGTGAGAGTACGTATATTAATTTTTGAGTTTATAGGTTCTGAATTCTAGCTAGAACTCTATCTCCGCCTCTGATTATCTGTTCTTTTTTAACTTCCACATGCATGCTGGTGTTTTTATTTTCTTTTGATATATTACATTACCTTATAATCGTGTCTTGTTTATGTAATTAGGGGTGTGATGCATCAGTATTATTGGACGGACCAAACTCAGAGAAGGAAGGTGTTCCCAACAAGAACAGTTTACGAGGTTTCGAGGTTGTTGATGCAGCAAAAGCACAACTTGAAGCTGCATGCCCTGGAACTGTGTCATGTGCTGACATTCTTGCCTTTGCTGCTCGTGACAGTTCCTATAAAGTTGGGAAAATAAACTATAAAGTCGAAGCTGGACGTCGCGATGGGCGTGTTTCCATTGACTCTGAAACATTAACCAATCTTCCTTCTCCATTCGTCGATGCCAGGGAACTCGCCAAGAGCTTTGCCAGAAAAGGTATGTCCGTTGATGAAATGGTGACCCTATCTGGCGCGCATTCCATTGGCATTGCTCACTGCGCTGTTTTTGCTAATCGGCTGTACCCTCAAAACAACCAACAAAATCTGCCAATTGATCCTGAATACGCCAACTTCTTGAAGTCCATTTGCCCGCCTGAGGCGCTTACAAACGGGACAGGAGTCGCAAACCCTGCGAATCTTGATGTCCTGACGCCAAACAGGTTGGATAACAAATACTACGCGGCGTTAAAGAGTAAAAAGGGGCTGTTGATTTCTGATCAGACGTTGCTGGCCAACCCTACAACAGCTAGAATGGTGAACTTCAATGCAAGATATAGTTCAATTTGGGCTAACAAATTTGCAGCTGCAATGATTCACATGGGTCAATTGGATGTCCTCACAGGTCGACAGGGAGAGATCAGGAGGAATTGCCATTTCAACAATAATCTTTTAACTTCCTTAATTTTTTAAGGAATGGTGATCATTACTGTTTCAACTTTTCCCATCCTACTCAAGCTGCAAGGATGATTCAATGTTTGTTCAATTGTTTTTCTTTTTCTTTTTCCCCAAAGTTTGTCCAGTGTTTTTGTTTCTTTGATTTTTCCCAGTGTTTGTTCGATCGGATATTGAAAGAGTTTTTTTTAATTAAGTTTTATAAATGATTGGTTTTTGTTAAATTCAACTGCAAATTTAATTTATTCATCTTCCAAAAAGGAGAACATTTGATCTGACGGACTTGTAATTATCTGCCAACTACCCTATTTTTATTTGAATATTAGAATATAAATTTAAATGAAAATATCTTTTCTAACATCTATCATGTTAAATCATTATGCGATTTTAAATTTGTCACGACTTAAAATTCGCTAGTCGTGATGACATCTAACCCAACCCGCTAGGTAAGCCAACTAATAACTATCCAGTTTCAATAATATTTTTTATTAAGCAAATATACATATGATGCCACCACATGCCAATAAGCCACCCCGGACATGACCCAAAAGTCTCATATGATGCCACCACGTGCCAATAAGCTACAAACTCGAAAGTGATATATAGGGAAAATGAACTCTAGAAGGAACTGCTCAACCCACGTAACTAATTTAGACAAACGAAAGGTGTTATTAACCTTCTTCAGAAAATAAGAAGCAAAACATAGAATAATAGATATAGGAAACTGTACTCAATGTCACACTGTCGCGGCGTGCAACTGGATCCAAACAACATACCCGTGGAGGCGTGCCATCCGATCCACACATAAAATCTATATAAGGAGACACATACCGAGCTAGAGTGCTCATTACTACAAAATACCGAAGCTCGGCCACAAGCACGCTAAGTGCATAATATCATCCCTGGGGATATAGATAGCGCCATACGCTACAAAACTCAAGCACAATTGAGGTGCGATATATGATCTGAATCTCAAGAACCATCCTACTCACATAACACTATCACTACGCGGAACCTCAACATATACGAAATTTATCAAGCCATTACACAACTCACACTGCATAATATAACATTACATGAAATAGCCGACGATGAAACAACATCCGACGTCCGAATACTCCTCCATGAGGAGCGTTATTCTGAAATGAACATATCTGGCCTGATATAGAGCCCATATTCATATTTAAATCCATTCACAGACCTCAAGCCGATTCTGATCACACCGTACTAGGCTAATAACCTTTCAAGGGTCCGTAATAACCCTCTTTTACCCATAACATACAAGAACAACCATCATAACCGGGACAAATTTCTACAATCCACAACTAAATGAACCGAGTGCCCTCCAGGAATAAATTCTCAAATAAGCAATATCACCACATTCTTCATACTTGGTTTAAATATTCAATGAATCAAGTGACTACATGACACCCTTATACGATCTTCCCGTGGAATACACTTCAACGACCTCACACACCAGGTAACCACTCTGCACATCCATACCACCGGCCATACAAATGATGTAAAGCAAATTGAGAATCCGAAACCAGAATGCAAAGCCTCTTACGCATACACCGATCTCAGGTGACGCCGAAGACAATACCAACTTACTCTAAACATCCAAATCCCTTTTCTGCTCATCCAAGATCGTGACATTCTTGCCAACGTCGAACCGCAACCTTGATCCTCACTTTCAAATTTCATACCGCTCTCTGAACTTGACATGCCAATATGCAATAGTACAAGAGTTTCATCATATCTCTTGAACCACTATTAGGGTAAACACTTCATCATATAGAAACTTCTTACTTAACTCATTCCGAGAGAACCATAGCAATACACGAGTGAATTCTCATAACCATAGAACATTCAAATCCTCAAGTAGTGATCTAAACCACCATAACCCTTCCGGGATCCGTCTACACATCACATGGCATAATACTTGAATACTCCTAAATAGAACCAATTATGGTGGCCGTCAAGCGTCGCACGTACTGCCACAAATCACATGCATAATCTAACGACGCATGAGGAACTGATCGCTGCCGCTATCGCGCTATTCAACCATGGCTAATCGATCCGGCTTCTTCTATATTATCCTTAACTTGACTCAGAAATAATAATAACTCCAGTCAACACATAACAACTCAATACGCACTCTTCCTGAGTGGCCTTGTATCACGAGACCATGATGTCTCCAAACTCATGAACTGTTTCATGCCCTCCTTGCACACACATCCGCATTTTCGACTGGTACACCCAGTCTGATAATTCTCCTACGAATCCGAAGTCATTTTCTCTCATTCCTACAAATGCTACACTGCAAGCCAAAAATATCATAGAATGTTCCGAGCCTCTTATAATAATCCGCTGCAAAAGCTCGATTCTCAACCATACCGCGGGCTTGAAACCCTTAGGCACCGCATTTTAGCCTTTGAACTCACTAGGACCGTTGTTGAGAGTCACCCACTCTGGCTTGGTCCGAAATATAATCAACTCCAAGGCTCCGCTGGTACATGAACACCCATCTTAATAAAGCATCCGACTGAATCACTTCCTTTGCAAATCACCTCTGTACGAAGCATAAATCCTGAATCTTGCCAAAGCCCGAACATGAGCCAACTATGACACACCTTTATCAATTCCTTTGCTCAAATTATCACTTATGTTATTTTTTCTTAGTTTTATTAACTCACCAATACGCTGATAACCCGAAACCTCACAAGTATATAACCATGCAACCCAATCGTAGGCAGTGGGACTCTCCCACTTAGCTTGAAGCTATTATTACACAACTCTGGAGCCCACCGGGATGCTTTCTCCATTGTTTACATGATCTTGCTAAACCAACCCACCAAATTTCTCGAAGTCTTCCTGTTAACCATTTCATGAACACTCTGAATGACTAACCACGTTTACATACTCGACCTCTTACTGGATAGTCGGTAAAATCCTTCCCAGAAGTTTCGCCAACCACGCGACCGTTGACCTGCTCACAGGAGATAACCCAATGTGGAAATTACATGCCGTCATCTTCCAATGATTCTGCACGGGTTACAATCACTACGACATCAATAACCCATCCTAAGCCCTTTCTCCTTCACCAACTGAACCAGACCGTTCACTCCTTATGGACATCAACTAAATCTGAGACAATATCTTCTAATTCAAAGTTATATTTCATCCTTCTTCATACCAAGCAACTCCTTTATGTTGCATCCAATCTCCCTCCATATAATAGCCAATATTTCAAATTTACCCATGGACCCAATCACTATCCATTAAAATTCCCAAATCACTTTAAACTTTTCTCCAGGTGTGTAGTTATCTTTCCACTGAACTCATATGCTACTCTGCCACTCTCCAACTTTGGTCAAACTCATTCCTTTAAGCAACTACTAGACTTTTGCTTCTTACACCTGGCCTTCTTGAAGTTTAACTACCGCCTGACACGTCCCACACGTCTTTCCTCATCCTTTGCTGCCCAGTTGTTGCCTTTAATCAATATCTATTTCTGCAGCACTTGAACAGACATATTGCTACCACTTTAAACCTTTCCGAGGATCATCTTTCTCGAGCCATCAACATTAGAAACACCGACCCAATCCTGAACCAACCACACACCGCGATCTCTGAGACTATATCACCATATCCTGCCCCAAAGGCGAATTGTAGAAGATCATAACAACGACGAACTTAACACATTCAATCGAGGACGATGGCACCACATCGCAGATGAAAATTCCACCACACTTGAAAACACCAAGTCTCGTTACCCTATCAATTCAAACCTGAATATTTATAGCCCGATTGCCTTTCCTCCGCCGAAAATAAAATACCGAATCTCTAAATCTCGCTATGAGCATACCTCCTTTCAAGTCATTCACTGCCTCGACACATGGGCAAGCATCCTACCATCACATTAATTACTGCGGATAACCGTTCATGAGCATCATAGCAACCTGGGCATATCATCAAATCTATCAGAAGTACAACTACTAAGTTGAGATGACATAATATCCTTCCGCAAGGCAACGACAATAGCCCAAACAATTACGCAGGGAGAAACATCTCGAACCACATTTGTAGTACCACTACAATTCCTCAATTCCCGATTTATAACAATTTCTTCGTGTCGCATAAGATTGAATGGAAAGGAAATGAAGGCATAATCCTCAAAGGATCAAATCGCACGATAAGGAAATCAAGAAGGGAAGTGCTACTAATATCCCTGTAGCTTCTCGAAGATAAGTACAGACGTCTCCGTACCGATCCGCAAGACTCTACTAGAATTGCTCATGACTCTTGAGACCTAAGGGAACCTAGTTCTTTAATACCATGTTGTCACGACCCAAAATCAATTAAGGGTCGTGAGAGCTCCAGACACTGCTTTCAGGCAAGCCGACCGTAAATGCTTAACATAGTCCTTGTTTTAAAATTCTTGAAAACTATAATTTTCCGTCAATTTTTACTAATAAAAGATGATATTTAGAGAATGATTATAAATGTTTACAATTTAAATCTGAACAATCCCATAGTCATCCCAGGACCCGGTGTCACAAGTGCATGAGCAGTTTCTAGGAAATAGATGTAATATAATAACTGTTCAGAATACAAATTGGAAAGAAAAGAAAAGATACAATACAATACACTGAAGGAGGCTCTGCTGGCTGCGGGTCGTCTCGAGAGGTGCAACTAACCTAAGTCTCCGTATCAACCATGCCGCTGCGCCTGCCTAGGTCACTAGTCGTCGATGTGCCTGTGCAACAAAAGTCCACAACAAGTGTAGTATGAGTACGAAAATAACACATACCCAGTAAGTATCGTGTCTAACTTCGAAGAAGTAGTGACGAGAGGTCGACTTCGACACTCACTAGTGGTCCAATAAATAAATACCAAAATGTGTAGAAGCATGGATTTTATAAAGTGATTTCAAACTCAATAAGCATGAAGTAGGTAAACAAGTCTTTTAATAATAAGATATTTCCAAAGTTAGTATTTTATCATTTATCAATTTATGTCAGGCTAGAGAGGCAATATCATCATTTAAAAATGTCAAGGCAATCAATACAAGCATGCGCAAATCATGCCGAGGTCGTACGATTCGATCCAACAATATTTAAACTGTGCACTGCTAAAGGGTCGAATGATGCGAACGATAGATGCATCTTTTTAATCTGCCAGGGCGAACGGCCCGCTCCCATGAGAGTAGTGAAAATAGACACCCCGCTCGCGGAATATATTGGCGACGCTGTTACATATAAATATAACATAGCTTTCCTCAATTATTTTCAAAATAATTATTTACTTGAAACTTTTGAAATTCTTAAAATCTTGAATTTAGTTCTTATCCAATATAAACAACATATATAATCAGTTAACGGTGTCCACAAAGCATGGTGTAAGCCTAAGGCTTCCCGGACATAATAGGAATAGTAGCTACGTACGGACTATCGTCACTTCGTGCGTACATAGCCCCCACAAATAATCACATATTAATTTAGTTCACCTATGGGGTTAATTCCCCCTTACAAGGTTAGAAATGAGACTTACCTCGCTCCGAAGTTCCATAACCGGCATTCCACGCCCTTCCGATGACTTAAATCAATGCACAACGCTCCAAAACTAGCCAATAATTATGCAAACCCATTAATATGTACTCAATTACTCATTATAATCTAATTTACAACAATTTCTAACCCCGATCGAAAAGTTGATGAAATCACCCTCGGGCTCACGTGTCCGAGTTCCGAAATTATTTGAAGATAAACTTTACCCATAACCTCACGAACTCAAATATATAATTTACTCTCAATTTCATGCCAAATTTCGTGGTCAAAATCGAAAAATTCCAACTTTCTAGGTTTTCCTCAAAATTCCAACTTCCTACTAATTTCTATGTTAAAACATATACATAATCGATGTATTTAACTCAAACTAGTATAAACCACGTACCTCATGCTTGGTGGTGAAAATAGCACTTCAAAGTTGCTCCTAAACCGGTTCCCATGGAATAAATAGGGTTGAAATGAGCCAAACCCCCGATTTAAAGTACCTCGCTGCCTCGAGCATTTCTGCACCTGCGGTCACTTGACCGCTTTTGCTGTTCCTCAAGAGGGAATTGTTTTTCAGTACCATGACACAAGATATTCTGCAGTTTAAATGAAAAACCAGAAATTACCATTTCGATTTTATTTGTTGCAGGAATTAAAGGGCAGCCCGGTGAATCAACCTCCCGCTATGCATGGGGTCCGAGAGGAAGGGGCGGAGCACTAAGGACTATTGTGCGTAATCTGACCCTGCATTTATGCAAAAAGTTATTTCTACGGCTCGAACGTGTGACTTCCTGGTCACATGACAACAATATTTATTGCAGAAAGAACAAAGAATAGAGAGGAATCTGGTTTTTAATTAATTTATGCATTATACTTGTAATGATTTCTATGAGCAGTACTATTTTACTCTCATTCAAAGCTAAGGAGTTTGTTAGTGCAACGCGATGCGCGACACCCAGGCAGTCGTGCCATCGGCCTAATGGTTTCAGGTGCAACTTAAGTCAAATACTCGATGGTTCACGAAATTTTGCAATTCACACGCGATAATCGCTAT